>PVJH01011214.1:0-69942 GCA_004026705.1 Nesogale talazaci | reverse complement strand
GGGCATCCTTATATGGTCCCCTTTTTCAGTGAGATTGTGTTTTCTTTTCTCCATTGACTATCACATTGGCTGTTGGTTTTTCATATATAGCTTGTATTGTCTAATTTTTCTTCTTTTCTATCTTCTTGAGTGTCTTAAACAGGACTTGGTGTTGGATATTGTCAAGTGCTTTTTCAGCATCTATGGATGTAATCGGGTGATTCTTATAATTTTTCCTGTCAATATGGTGAATGATACTGGTCTTTCATATGTTGAACCACCCCTGTATCCGTGGTATGAACCCCACTTGGTCCTGGTGAATTATTTGTTTTATAAACTTTTGTATTATATTGACCAGTATTTTATTAAGGATTTTTGCATCAATGTTCATTAGGGATATTGGTCTGAAGTTCTCAATTCTTGTGTAATTTTTTGCCCTGTTTTGGTATGAGTGTTATATTAGCTTCATAGAAGGAGTTCAGGAGTTCACCATCTTTTTTTATGTTTTGAAAAAGTTTGTGTGGAATTGGTGTCAATTCTTCTCTGCACGCTTGGTAAAATTCCCCTGTAAAGCTATCTGGTCCAGGTGACTTTTTTGTTGGTAATCCCTTGATAACCTTGTCTCTTTCTTCTCTTGTTATGGGTCTGTTGAGATTCTTGACATCCTATGAGGATAGTCTAGGAAGAGACTGTTTTTCCAAGAATTTGTCCATATCTTCCAAGTTGTTGAATTCATTGGAGTACAGTTCTTTGTAGTACTATGTAATTATCATTTTAATTTCATTAGGGTCAGTTGTGATGTCCCCTCTTTCATCCCTCATGCTTGCTATTGAAACTTTTCCCCTTCTTTCTTTGGTTAAGTCTGCCAGCAGTTTGTCAATTTTGTTAATCCTTTCAAAGAACCAACTTTTAGCAGCATTAATTTTTTCCATTGTTTTCTTATTTTTTTTCCCCTTCTTTCTTTGGTTAAGTCTGCCAGCAGTTTGTTAATTTTTGCTAATCCTTTCAAAGAACCAACTTTTAGCAGGATTAATTTTTTCCATTGTTTTCTTATTTTTCCTCTCCTGAATCTCAGCTCTGAGGTTTTTTTTGGTTTTTTTTTTGCTGCTAGTGGGATTGTCCTGCTGACTCTGCTCTAGTCATTGTTAAGTTCTGTGCCAATATATCAGTTATGAGACACTCTTCCTTTTTCAGGTATGCTTGTATTGCTATGAAACTTCCTCTTAAAACTTTGCTAAGTCCCATAAGTTTTGGTATGTTGTGTTTTCATTCTTATTGTTTTCTAGAAAAATTTTAATTTCATCTCTGATCTGGGCTGGTATGCTCTCCTTTTGCAATATTTTCTCTAGCTCTCTTCATCTTCCTTTTGTTGATTTCCAGCCTTATGGCACAGTGATCTGAGAGAGTTCTGTATATTATCAATGTGCTTATATTTATGTAAATTTGCCTTATGTCCCGGTATGTGGTCTATCTTCGAATATGTTCCATGTGGGGGTGAAAAGAATTTGAATTTTTTTTATTTGGGTGAAAAACTCTGTAGATATCCACCAAATCAAGTTGTCTAATTATAGTGTTTAAGTTGTCTAATTATAGTGTTTAGATTTCTAGCCTCCTGGTTGAATTTCTCCCCCCGTGATCTGTTTTTCTCATAGAGTGGTGTATTGAAGTCACCTACTACGATTGTTGAGGCTGTGATTTCTTTTTTCATCTTTAGAAGTGTTAGGTTTGCATATTCAGTGGGTCTCTCATTAGGGGAATATATGTTTACAATGCTTATTGATTCATTGTCTTCCTTTCCCTTGAGCATTATATAGTACCCCTCCATATCTCTTTTTATGGTTTGCACTTTGAAGTCAACTTTATCCGAGATTCGAATTGCTACCCCTGCTTTTTTTGAATTGTTGTTTGCTTCGTATGCCTTTCTCCAGCCTTTGATTCTCAGGCTGTTTTTGTCTTTAGTCTTGAGATGTGTCTCCTGTAGGCAACAGATTGATGAGTTGTGTTTTCTAAGCCAGTCTGCTAGCCATAGTCTTTAGAGTTCTGAAATTAGTCCATTGATATTTAGAGTTATTATCTCCCACTGGGGAATGTGTGATGTCATCTTCTACCTTTTGTGTTGAGAGTTTCCCTACCTCCCTTTCTTTTCAGTGTGTTGTGGATGTGTATGTGAGGGTTGATCATTCTTGATTTCTTTCCATCGTTATGTCATTCGTATTTTCAGGGCTGTTTTCTCTTTTCTGCCCTCTGGGTGAGGCTGTTCTATTTGATTTGTTCCTATTTATGCTTGATGCGTTCTGTTCTTCTGCCCTTACTGCATCAGCAAGGATCTTTTGTAGGGCTGGGTTTCTTTTAACATATTCTTTGAGTTTTTCCTTGTCTGGTAAAACTCTTACTTCTCCATCTAGCTTGATAGATAATTTGGCTGGGTAGAGTATTCTTGGGTTGGAATATATTTTTTGGAATATATTACTCCACTTTCTCCTCTTCTTCATAGTGTCTGCTGATAAGGCTGAGCATATTCTTATTTGGGAATCTTTATAAGTGATTGCTTTTTTCCCCCTAGCTGCTCTCATGATTTTCTCCTTTTCCTCAAAGCTGGATAGCTTAACTATTATGTGTCTTGGTGACTTCTTAGGATTCAGTCTAGGTGGTGTTCTTTCAGCCTCTTGAATGGTTGCCTGGTTTTCACTCATTAAGCTAGGGAAGTTTTCCTCCAGGAATTCTCTGACTACTGTTGCAGATGACTTCTTTGTTGTATCTTCTTCCAACAGGCCAATAATTCTGATGTCATTTCTTCTTATAGTCTCATACATTTTCTTCAGTTTCTTTGATAATCTTATCAGATTTTTGTTCGCGTATGTTAAATTCTACTTTTCCATCCTCTAGGTCACTGATGCAGTTTTCAGCTTCCTCCAGTCGATTTGTGAAGTCCAGGAGTCTGTTGTTTTCTGTTATCGCATTCCTAAGCTCTTGTATTTCCCTTTGGTGTATGGACTTTATCTCACCTATTAATTCATCCTTTTTCTGTATTGTTTCCCTCATGTCATGTATGATTCCAAGCATCATTCTGAAAATTTGCTTCTGCAGCATATCAATGTCTGCTTCTTCTATGCATGCTATCAGGCTTTGGGCATCTTCTGCGTTGCCTTTCATTTCTCCTGTTTTTTCATTGAGGTTGTTGGGGCTGATTGCTGTTTGCGTTGGGTTGTTTTCGAAGTACCAGATGCCATTTTCTAGGGTCTCAAAGAACACTGGGTCCCTCTGGAAGACTTAAAGGAATGTGTCTTCGAACTTCCTGTGACTAATTTTGCTATGGAATAATCCTAACTCTTTATCCTCTTGTGACTTCACTCTTTCCCTAGTGAACTTGTTTCCTGTTATCTGAAGGCCAAGTTGGGTTGTTTTCCCTGGGTCACACAAGGACCCTAGGCCTACAAGGATGGTGCTTCCGTGCACAATCTCATCAGCCGCTGGGATGGTGCAGCCCACAGCAGCCTGAAGCACTGCAGGAGGTGCCCACTGCAAGGGGGGGTGTCACGGAATACTGGTAGACTACCCACTCCTGAGTAAAGTGCCATGAGTATTGGGCGGAACCACCGGATCAGGCAGATCATGAAGGACGCTGGGCTGTAGTTCCTGAAGCAGTTTGGAATTAAGGCCAGCTCTGTTGGAACTCCCTGGGTTGTGTGAAGCACACAGCTGGCAACAGGAGTTTGCCTCAGATGTACCTCTCAAGGACTTGTAAGAGCTCTCCCAAACACACCGGCTGGAATTTCCCTCTAGGAAATTGGAACCAGCTTCTCCTCCCTTGTGCTACTCTGCACAGGGTGAGGTGCCCTCCCAGCTGGGTGTAGCAGGAGTAGTTGCCCAAGGCTAAGGGGTGGGGGTGCTGGTCTGTGAGCCAAACTGGAAAAGACCACGAGTTAACTACAGGAGACCCAATTTGCAGAAACAATGGGGGGGGGGGATAGAGAATAAGGAATGAAGAACTTGGACTGCAAGGGCTCAATCTCTGCCCTGCACTGGAGGCAAGCTGCGGCTCCTTTAAAGCCGCGATTCCGAGGTTGCGACCTGGTCGCGGGTCCTACCTAGGAGCAGATCCAATCGAACCACGGTTCCAACCTAGGAGCGAATCCGACCAAGCTGCGGATCTGATCAAGCTGCGGATCCCGCTTAGCCTCAGTTTGGACTAAGCCATGGATCTGATTGAGCCGCGGTCCAGACTTAGCCACAGCTTTGAGATAGCGCCCTGCACCGGTCCAAACCTTCTTGGCAGCGACCCTGGCAAAGACAGTGACAGACAATGGCGGGTCAATCCCTGGGCGGGTCTCACTGTAGCAAGCCAAAAAACCCCAGCCCCTCAGAACCCCGCGAATCTGTTCCCACTTATCTTTATGGTGATCCTCCTGCGATTTGGTAGCGCTGAATTTCTCCTTCAGACACTTTCCCCGCCGATCCCCTGCTGGTTCCCTCTGGTGAGTGAAAATAACAATCTTTAGGTGAATTTAATTTGCAATATTTTTAGTCTCAACAAAGCATTTTAACATGAAAAAAATTCACATAGTAATTAATCCATTCTTGAGATTAATATTTAATCAAACACATTTTTGTGATCTGCATTTTCCAAGCTATTTATTTGTAAGGAAGGAAGGCTATTTTATTTAAAATCAAGTATGTTATTTTATCGAGAGTAAAAAAAAAACTAGGAAAAGTTCTACCATTCATATCTGTTAAGATAAAGTTCAATTTCTTTTAAACACTGTTTGGAGACTTTCTGGGAAGCACTGCAGTGGGTTGCTGTATGAGAAAGGGTGCGGACTGTGACAGTCGGTGACCCATGATTAAGATCTCAGCTCGACACTCCTAAACTATTCCCATCTGCAAAGCCACAATCTCTACCACTTGTATTTTCTGTCCGTGAGCTGGGGGTCGCCAGAGAGGCATAGCTGAACTGTTGGAGGAATCATGGGGTGAATTGGCAAGAGATGTTTTGCATTTCAAATGGGAACTTCATCTTCACTGTGCCAGGAATTGGAGATGAAATATAGTGGTGATGATTTTCATACTTAATTTCTTACAGAAGGACTATCAGAAGAGTGAAGGAACATCTTAATGTGGAAAATGGCACGGCCCCAGAGAGCAGGGCTGAGGTCCTTCCACATTTGCAAACATCTTGGAAATGAGAATGGACAGAAAGAGGTGGTCTGGATTTTCCTGAAAGTTAGCAAGTGGGGGATAAATTTATCTCTTCAAATTTCCAGGAAGAGGAGAGTTAAAACATTGATCAATATCACTTGGGTACCAAGATTAACACGTTTTATCAGAACACATAAGCTTCACACACTAAGATAATGAAAAATAAAATGGGCTTGGGTTTGACTTTGATCTGTTCATGGGGAAAAGTGTGATGAAAGAATAAGGAGTAAAGGGCATGTGTTTTTTTCTCTTTAACTTCACAAGCATGATGTTACAGTGGTAGAAATAAAACCCACTGATTCATGTTCTGACTTCACATATATTTACTAGAACTCTCATTATCCAACTTATTAGCCAAAATTTAAGGATTCAGGATAGGCTTGCTAGAGGAAATCATGGTGGAACTGAACATTAGGTGAAAAAAAAATACCTTCAGGAATAGAATTAGGAAGGATGTTGCAGACAGAGAGTAACCTGTGTAAACTCATAAAGGCAAGAACTAGTATGACTTTTGTTCTAAAATCTTTTAGTCAACTGTTATTAAGAAGGGTATAGAATGATACACAGGTGACAGGAGATTCTGGAAAGAAAGAGATAGCTGCTGAAAGGGTTGCCATCTAGGAAAGAGGGGGCTAGTTCCAATGAGTGCTTTAGAGAGAGCTCCTGACTGCCATGGTCAGCAGAATGGGAAATTGGCACAATTAGAAGAAGGTGAAGAGTTCGGAACCTACTGTACCATATAGTAATCATCAGGTCAGAATGAAACAGTGATACTATCTGAGGAGTCGAGATCACAGATTCCATAAAGTATGGTCAAAAACTGCATACATTAAACCATTGTGGGACGAGTCCAGGCATTAACCGAATGCAGGAAGTTAGGATGAAAGGCATCTGTTCTCATTTTAAAGCTGTCTTGGTGGTGTACTAGGTTATGCTGTCCAAAACCACAGCTGTTCCTTGGTAGAAAGAGGAACCTTGTTACCCCTATAAAGATTTACAGTCTCAGAAACCCCCATGAGCTGGGTTTCTATACCTATAGAGATAGTTTGAGTTGGACTTCGCTTGATGGCAGTGAGAATAAACTAAGCTGTCCATTTATTTTTGTTTTTTCTAAGGGAGCATCAGAATTTCATGGTACATTCTACCATCCTTAATCCATATATTTTAACAATTTTTGAAAGCCCTTTGTATTTTCCAGAATATTATAATACTTGTTCCTATCATCTAATATGAGTAAATTTCTTTGTCCTTTGCAAGTTACAAATTAGATAAGTACAAGGACTCTTTCAGTCTTTATTTCAGCCTCTACAGCATCACTGGGAGCCCCTCTAGAATAGCAGTTATGCACTGGCTGCAAACCATAAAGTCATGCTATGAGAGAAAGACAGGACTTTCTACTGCATTAAAGAGTGACTATCTTGGAAACTCACAGGGGCAATTTCTGCCTCATCTTCTCACATCAGTCTGAGTAAGCATCGGCTGGATGGCAGTGGATTTTTAAGGGGTGGGGAGGGGGAAGTATCACTGAATGGGAGAGTTTCAGCTAGCAGACTATGAAGCTTATGTGGCAACTTTACTTGGCAGTGTTGCTTGGTGGTTTGGCAGGCCTTGGGCAAGGTGGTTCTCCATAATGTAAGAGAATACACTTTCCATTTTGTGAGCAGCCAATCAAGTAAAAGACCTGCCTCCAGCATATAGCAGATGTCCTGGCAAAGCTCTCTGTCTCTCTTTCCCTCTCAACTTGTGCTCCTTTAGTCACTTGCCCTCCAATTCCTGGGATGTAAGCTTGCAAAACTCTCTTGGCAGATACCTGACTCACAGTTTGGGACTTGCCAATGCTCATACTGTATAAGTTATTTCATTGAAGAAAGCTTCTCTACCTCTATATAGTATTTATGCATATCACTCGTTTTACTTCTCTCAAGAGGTCTGCCAAATATGTGTCATAATTCATGCAATGGCGGTGGGTCAGTCTAATCCACACACTGATTTAGTTTTATATTGTCTTACTGTTTTGATTGACATCAATTTCATACGACAAACATTTTGCTTGTAAATCAATTACCTGGAATATCTTCAATGAATATTTTCCTTTCCTATTAATGCCTGATAGCTATACCTTTGGTATCTTGTCCTATCCTAAGAACCAATAGTGTCAAGTAAACACACCTCTTATGTTCCCCCAAACTGATCAGTCTGATGACCCTAATTATGAAAGAGATTGTTCAAATATGATACCATATTCTATGGTAACTATGAAGAATACATTTCTGTGTAGCCTATTTTTTTCTGAACAGATTTCTTGTGAAACATTGTGGAAAGAGTATTGCCTGAATATTTAAATAATTCACAATTTATAGACAAATGTTTATATGACAGAATTTACCTATATGTTGAGAATATTTCCAAGTGGAAAAATAATATTCTCTACATAAATATTTTGTAATTTTCCAAGTAACAATTTTGCCATTATGTAGGATAAAATTTCTTAAAAATGCAATTCAGTCTTTTGATTTAATAAAAGTTCAAAAATTGTTATGCTTTCATGTTAAATATGATTTTATGAGGCATAAGTGAGTGATGAACTCAAATAACAGTAGAAATCAAGAAAAACTTGTATTAGACTGAATGTTCTAGAGAAACAACAATGATAATCATGTATATACAAGAAAGAACTTTTTCCCTCAAAAGTTTTATTGGCACATGATTTACATATCATACAGTTGAGCATTTCAATCTTTCAAACACATCAAAGGAAAAAAGAACTTTCTATATTCATAATAAGGAAGTAGTCTGATTTTCTGTGCCTGTAGACCAAACTGTACTAGTTGCTTGCAAAGTTCTTGAGGAAGGCTTTGACCTTTGGTATAAAACTACATGTATGAAAGGTAGAGAGATGTTCTTGAAAATGGTGCAAATCATCAGAGAAGGTCTGGGAAGAGTATATTTAGTGCTTCACATACAGCAAAATAACCATGCCCGAGTAAAATTAATCAAAATGGTGCTATAGAGTAAATTCTCTCCCTGAGGGATAGATAGCACTATAAATGTTCAGATTTACAAGGAAATAGTTCCCTAGAAAAGTTAGCTTGAATTGTACTTCATGACTCAATGTCAATTTATAATAATTGCATTTTATATCACACTCTTAATATAAATTTCACATTTTCCATTTCTCTTCTTATATGTTCTTAATAATAATGATAACTTTTGTACTTCAGTGGGATTAGCATTCCCACATGAACTAGAACTATTAAATTGTTAATAGTCTCTCTCTGATTTTTCTACTTGACTTGTTATGACACTTTAATAATTTCATCAGAGTTTAGGTATTGTGAAATGTTACAATTTATACTCTGGGGCTCCCAGTGCAATGCATCAATAAGGCAACCTCTCTGGTGAACATAAAATGTTAAATAAATTAATGGTACATGGAAAACATCAAGGGAATTATTGTACAATATTCTGAAAATTTTTCCTTCTATAGATTTTGTGAAGATTTCCTAGATTCACTTTGTAAAGTTATTTCTGATTTTTAGAGTTTGTGTAAACACCTTGTAGTTACCATAACCACTACCTAACTAGATCAAATGTTAGTGAAATTTGGAAATTAATATTTTAGCAGAATGCATGTTAACTTCTGCTATTATTTAATCCTTTCTATCTCTAGTGTCTTAATGACCTAATACTTCTATAAAGAATGAGCCCTGGCAGTATCGTGGTTGGTTTGCATCAGGCTGCAATCTTCAAGGTAGGCAGTTGAAAACCACCAGCAGATTCAGAGGAAAAAGACAGGCCTTTCTGTTCCCACAAACAGTTTCAGTCCCAGAAGCACACACCTTGAAAGCCTTAAATCACCTCAACATCAAAAACCTCATTTTCTGGATCACTTAAATCAAATTTTGTGAGATTTTATTTGTATTCTGTACTGGGTAACAATTTCTCTTAAATTGTGAACCAGTAAATATTAGAAATTTTTTTTGGCTTTAAAAGTTCAATATTAGGTCAGGAATGCAGTAGATATTTCAAATATGAGAGAAATTGGTGGGGAAGAAAAAAATAACCAGCACCAAGCAAGTCTAAATGCATAGCAGAACAAGTCAACTGAGCTCCACGTATGGAGAGTAACCCTCTGTTCTTGGGGATCATCTGCACAATGACTCTACCCTGGATTCTGGATGGAAGTCATATATGCCTGGCCTTGAAGTTCATCTTCCTGGCTCTCTAGGAATATAACTAGGCGTTCGTGGCATGGAGCATCCAGCTCCCTTTTCCTGCTCTATGTGAACGTGAGCTCTAGTCCTTTGGCCCCATAAAAGGCACTATCCCTCTGCTTGTTCCATCGAAACTAGCAGGTTTTCTACTGTAGTGTTTGGGTAGGTCCATCAGTCCCATGTTTAATATATTTAATAGGTTCTTTTTATGAGAGTTTGATGATATATGTTCAACAGAATTTTTCAGATCTTTAAGTTTTGTTTTCATTTTCACAGTTTATCTAATACTTTACTGGTCTATTTTCATCTAATATTTTACTAAAAACGACAAGAAGAAAACATGCAGCCCCTATAAAATCATGCTTAGACATCTCATCAGCCAAATATTCAGGGTCAATTTGAGGATTAAGAGTGTAAGGGTGGAGTCTAGTCTGTCAATCAGATCATAGCCAATGAGGCCTCGGTGTGGGCATGGCTTTCTCCTCAGAATTCTGAGAAATCTGTCTTTTCTTTCTTGAAGGTGGAAGAGACTCTGCTCACTTCCTGGAAGACATTGCAGCTGACAAGACACATGGAACTATGCTAGTGCCCTGAGATGGAAAGTCCACAACGACCTGCCAGAACCTTGCAGCCAGGACCCAGAGAAGTCATGTAGAGACCCTGCTAGTTCTGAGATGCTTACAATGCCACTGGATCCAAAGACTTTCTACCCACTGGCCTGCAGTCATCCTGCATTCGGCATCATTGCATGTGTTTTGTGAGTCTGATAAGGATTTTATATTTGGTGTCAGGCATATGGGCCAATGTTGGACTTAAGGGCTTGGACTGAACTGGGCTGGGATGCTTTCTTAATATTCAATTACCCTTTATGTAAAACTCTCTCTTATACATATATGAGGTTCCATGGATTTGTTTCTCTGGTCTACCCAGACTAATATAACTACCACCAAGCATTTGATCTAATTCAGATATGTTCTTTGCCAGTACATAACATACAGTGCCTTGCCTCCATTGGCCAGTCACAGGTTCATCATTTTCCTTTGAAGTCTCACCAGAAGCACATTTACTGATCCACATATCTGCCAACATTCTGTAGCACATGCCAAACTAATTCTCTAAGAAAATATAGTCTCTAAAATGTTTGTTACTTTCTCCTAAGCTTTTATCAGAATTGACATTGATTCCATAGTTCTATCAACATTCTCTTCAAGGTAATCAAAGTTTTTCCTGGTAGGCACCTTAAAATTTTCCAGTCATTTCTCTTGATCCACTTCCAAAGTTACCTTCAATATTTTAGATGTCTGTTAGAGTAGCAACCCTATTATAAAGTACTTAATTCAGTCTTGGCTATCAAACACCACAAAATGAGAAATATCACAAGTGGGTGGATCTAACAAAGAGACATACATTTTTATCACGGTTTAGGATGCTAGTAATTCATATTCAAAGCACTGCAGTTAAGGCAAGACTTTCTCCATCAGCTCTGGGAGAAGTTCCTCACTTCTTTCATTTCTGTTTCCTCATAACTTGGAAATCTTCATATGGCTTGGCATCCATTTTTGCCCTTTCATCCCCAATTTGTTCCTTTTGAGTAAGGTGATAAATATGACTCAGGACATATCCTGCCTCGATCTTGCCTCATTAATAAAATAAAATCAATTCTCCAATGAAATAACAACTACAGCGGTAAAATAAAGGCTACCATCAAGTCTATCCCAACTCCGAGGGACTGTACATAGGATTTCCAAGCTTGTAAATCCTTATAGGAATAAACCGTCTCATCTTCCTCCCAGTGAGTGGCTGGTAGGCTTGAACCACAGACCTTCTGGCCAGCAGTCTAGAACCTAGCTCACAGCACCCCCGGGCTCCCTCGCCTCAAACACAAAGGTTAGGATTGGCACCATGTATTTTGGGAAGACACACTCCAAGTCATAGTGACTCACACCTATAGAATCACAGTAAAAGAGACATCAGTGAGTGACAGATTCAGGAAGGTGGCTGTCTGTTCTTGGATAGGAAAGTTAAATGAAAAAAGGCAGGATGTTAAGGGATACTAATATTCTTTTTACAATGCTAAACAAACAGAAAAACCAACTCACTGTCATGAAGTTGATTCTGACTCACAAAAAATTTCCCTGAAGGCTTCTGAGGCTGAACATTTTCTTCTAAAAAGAATGATGGGTTCGATCTGCTTACTTTGTGGTTGGTCTTGTTCATTTGCACTCTATTAGTCATTCTTTATTTTGTATACTGGGTGAATATTGTCTTATATGAACAAGGAAGTCTTAGGAGTATCTTTTTAACAGTATCTTTATCTTTGTGCCACTTCTTGGAGTTCTTCATCCCCTACATGTAAGATAAATGCTATGGCAAGTTCCATCATTGTCCTGACCACAGCAAAATGTATCCGTATCCTGCCTAAGGATCCTGGGGACCTCGTGGTTGAAGGTTGGACTACTTATCAAAGGTTGGGCTACTTTGAAACTGCCAGATGCTTGGAGGGAGAAAGATAAGACCTACTACTCTGTACAGAATTATAGTCTTAGAGACCTACAAATGCAGTTCTACATGATCTAATGGGGTCACTATGAGTTGGTATCCACCTGATGGCAATGAGTTTGGGTTTGGGTTTTATCGCAGTTATCAAAGTCTCTGCTTGTAAATTGATATATCCAGTGTGGCAGTCACCTAATATGGTGTCAATTTGAGGATTAAGCGTGTAGGGGTGGAGTGTGTGGACATGGCCTTCCATAAAAATCTGAAAAATCTGGTGGTATTTCCCCTTTGGAGGTGGAAGACTCACAACTCAGTCCCTTGGAAATGCTTTACTGACAAAACACTAGGCTGACTCCCTGTGAGACCTCCCAGAGGAGAAGCCACATGGACCTACCCTGATGGAACCAGACTTCTGAAGCCAGAGGAGCCACTTGGATATCCCTGCCAGCACTGAGATGTTCACAATGCCACTGGATCCAAAAACTTTCTACCCATCTGACTTGTGATCATCTTGCATTTGGCATCATTGCTTGTGTTTTTTGAATTCAAAGAAGACTTTATGGACTGGTGTGGGATGTATGGGCTAATATTGGACTTAAGACCTTGAACTGGACTGGATTGGGATGTTTTCTTAATGTTCCATTCCTCTTGTATATATATGCATATATACATATGCATATTTATGAATTTTGTTTCTCTATTCTACCCAGACTAACATATTCAGTCTGGTATAATAATACCTTTCATAACTTTACAGTGAAAGCAGACCTGTACAGTCTGGACATTTTAAGCCAATGGTTAAAATGTCCTAGATTCTCATCTCTTCATCTAAATAGAAGATTCTCTCTTCATTTCTAGACTGCTTCTAAATTCAGGGCTTATGGATTTTGTAGTAGGAGGAAGCAGAAGGAAACAATATCTCATTCAACCACTTCTATGGCTGTTCCCGTCTGTGGTTCTCTGGGTCTGAGTCAGGATTTTATGTTTTTTGCTATTTCCTTTTTAAAAATCATTTTATTGGGGGCTCATCCAGCTCTTATCACAATCCATCCATCCACCCATTGTATGTCAAGCACGTTTGTATTGATTCAGGATTAAAAGCAGCTTTCCTGTGTTGAGGACCTCTTTCCCCACTGTCCCCAACTCTGGATTTCTTTGGGGAGCCGCTGGCTTGCATTCACCTTATGTAGAGAAGTATTTCTTGGCATGCGATGATACACACCCGGATTCTTCCCAATCCCGCTATCATTTGCTTTGTCCAGACTTGCATAGCCTTCATCTGCACCATTGCCGTAGTCTCCTAACTAGGTTCCTTGCCTTCAGCTACACTAGCATCAAAACGTCCTTCATTTTTCCATTGGTATTCATGATTGTGCCACCTTTACATTTATACCTTTGTATGTATGCTTCTGGACTATGTAATATGGCCCATCTCTGTGCTCACACACGCACGCACAATCCACATTAACCTATCCATTTTTAATGTTTACCCATCTATATTATGTCCAGGGTACTCCAGTTACATTAAATTTTTTATGTATGCACTTTCATGACATATATCCACAAGAGCAGGTGTACTTTTCTTCTCTTTCCTGCGTTTCCCACTTAATGTTGTCTTTTTTGTATAAATCAATGAGAGTATTTATCTCAGAAATACGTTCTACCTAAGAAGTGATACATACAAGTTTGTGTAGGCTCATGTGTAACTGCAGTAATATGTACGACGGATCATTCAAAGGGGTCCCTGGAAGTGAACTGGAAGCTAGCTGTGGCTCTCAGGCAGTAAGCCTTAGGATGGACGCTAGTCACTCATTTACTTGGATCTGTTTCACACCCACACCCACCCACCCACATCCCACCCCTTTTCAACTTTTTATTATGAAAGTTTACATGCAATAATCCTTACACATTTTAAAATTTTTCACTTCTAATAGCCTCAATGTACCATAACTTAGTCCATGTCTTCCCTACATTTCCTGTTCCATTACTCCTTCTTTCCTAACACTCTTGAAATCTGTCTTTGGGTAAATGGCTGCACTCTCTAGTGGTTGATTTTGGGATGTGAGTGTCCCTTAAGTCTTTTTGTACCCCTTAGGGATACGTCTATTGTTTGGATGAAATGTAAGACCAGTCGTTTGGAACCACCAGCCACTCTGAAGGAGAAAGACAAGAATATCTGCTCCAGTAAAGGTTTCCAGACTCAGAAAATTACAGAGGCATGCAATACCCCTATGGTGGCTGTGAATTATATTTGATGGCAGGGAATATGGTTTGCTTATTTTGGAATAGGAAGGCAAGTTCATTTCCAGGCCTGAAGGGTAACTAAGAGTCATAGTCTTGGGCATTCCACTAGTCTCTGAGCAGTAAGCCTGGTAGTTTTTATGATTTGAGTTTTGATACTGGTGTTTCTTCGACTCTATCCAGGAACTGCGAATGAAATCAGTCAGAGAGGCTGGTAGTGGCAGCCAAGAACCACCTACTTCTGGTTTCAGGGTCATGAAGATTAATGTTTATATTATCCATGTGTGTATCACACTAAACTTCATGTATCTTTGATATTTTTCACTTATTCCCTCAATATAGGAAGAGACTTTTAGTTTCATCTTAGAAGGCCAATCGTGATTTTCAAGACCACAATTATTATTCATGAAAGTGGACAGAAGCATTACAAGGAACAGACACCAGTCAGGGTGCAGTAAAACACCGATGAAGCATACAACTTTCCTCTAGTTCTTTAATGCTTTCTCTCCACCTCCCTCCCTCCACCACACACACACTACCATGATCCCAGTCCTACCTTACAAATCTGGTTAGACAAGTGTATGTACACTGGTATAGATAAGAGCTGGAAACACAAGGAATCCAGGAAAGATAAACCCCTCAAACCAATAATGAGAGTAGCAATACCATGAGGATAAAAGGAAGGTGGGGGGAGAAAGGGAGAAATGAAACACAATGATCTACATAGAACCTACTCCCTGGGGGACAGAAAACAGAAACGTGCGTGAGAACATGGATAAGTATAAGACATGAAAACATAATAATTTGTAAATGATTAAGGGTTCATGAGGAAGGAAGGGGAAAAATGAAGCACTGACACCAAGGGCTCAAGTAGAAAGAAAATGATTTGAAAATGATTATGGCAACAAATGTACAAATATGCTTAACACAGTGGATATATGTATTGTGAAAAGAGCTGTATGAGCCCCCAGTGAAATGATTTTTTTAAAAAGAGAATGTAGGATGTAAAACATTGTCTTTGTTGTGTTAATTGGCATTGGTGTCCCAGGATATGGAAACCTGAGTCCCTGAAGCCCATTGACTCATTCTGTCAAGACACTTGGTTGTTGCCAAAGAAACTTTGATAACACTACCCATGTATATTTCACTACACTCATGGATATATTTGCAGCAAAATAATACAGATATTCTCTTTCAAACCTACTTATATGCTTTCTTCATACCTGTTTAGTTTATGGGTTTATCTCTGTATATATTTGTAATCAAAGTTATTGTAATATTGTATAGGTAGCAATATTTGCTTCTGTTGCCTTAAATACTTGCAACCCCCCCGATGGCTTCCCCTGTTTCTCTCTCTCTCTTTATTGGCTACTTTCCTCTATATTGTCTTCCTCCTCACCCAATTTTACACTTGTACACTCTAGCCAGTGACTTTCATCACTGGTAACCATTAAAGAATGCTTCTTGAACATAAAAACTTTTTTCCTGCATTATAAACACAGTGGTTATATGATATTTGTCCTGTTGTGCTTGATTCATTGCACTCAGCATAATGCCCTCTTCAGGTTCATCCATGTTATGAGGTGTTTAACATTATTCCATTATGTGTAGGTACCAAAGTTTATTTATCTATTCCACTGTTGGCTATTTAGATTGTTTCTTTCTTTTAGATTTTATTTCTTTCATCTTGCTGTACCCGAGTTTGTACCCCCTGAAAAAAACTTCAAGATTTTTAAAGCTATGTATTTACATTTTTGTTTTACAAAATAACCGTATCACCTTAAAAGTTCTCTCTACTATATTAAAATGTTTGCCAAATTTGAAATTCCATTCTTGGACACATTTTTCACACCCTGTTTGGAAGACTGACTTTACCAAACTCATTTTTTCCTCCATCTCTTCTCAACAAAGTGCTGTCTTTTCATATCCTTGTTCATTCAAGGAAACAAAAATAAGTCACATGGAATGAGGTCAGGTGAGGAAGGTGCTTGGGGGAAGAGAAGCATGCTTTATTTGCCCAAAACTGGCACCCTGAGGTGGAGTTGTGAGCAGGTGCACTCTCATGGTGGCAAAGTCAATTCCTCATTTGCCACAAATCAGGCCTTTTTTTGTCATACACCATTAGGCAATCTTTTCAGAGCTTCTAAAGAGAAAGTTTTATTAACAGTATGATCCAGTGGCATGAACTACAAATGCACTATCCACTCACATAAACATAAATAAAATGAGCATCAGGTTGTTGGCTTTTTATCCCCCAGTAATCCCTTGTATTTTTGTATAGCATTGTTATTTTGGGGTTCCACAAAATGTTCTGTGCTGACTTAGTTTTGTTTGTAGATTGTCTTTTCATTGTCTTAAATGCTCTTGTCTTAGTGTTTACTAAATCTTTAAGAATCATCCCGTCTTTCTTTTGATGAGACTTACTTTTTTAATTTCTTCCCAAGTTCAGTGGAGTCTATTCTACATTACAATCTACTTAACTTTCTCTCCATTTGCACATTCAGTCACTATTTACTTTGTAATGTCTATATTAAAATTGATATCACTGGATTCTTATCTTCATTCTTTTTGGGGGGTGAGGGGTATCACTGTCCTGGTGGGAGTAAGAAGCCCAACCTTACTCCTGGAGGGCTGCTGCTGGATTTGAACCACCAACCCTGTAGGCTGCAGTCCCACACACAACCACTACATCACCAGAGCTCAGCCCCTTTTCTTCATTCTTATGTTTTACTTTGAGAACTTCTTTATCTGGGTTGACATCTAAGTCCTTTTGTCATGTACTGTTGTTGGTTCTTTATTCAAAGAATTTATCTTAGTATTTCTTGTAAGGTAAGTCTGGCTTTTATAGATTCCTTTATTTTTTTCTGGAAATGGCTTAATTTCATCTATGTATTTGAACAACAATTTTGTTGAGTATAGGATTTCCTTGGTGAAAATATTTTTTTTTCCTTTGGGAATTTTATCTGTGTTGCTCTAATGTCATTTTGACTTGAAAATCTCTGCTGAAAATTCAGAGCTTATTCTTATTAGATTCTCTTTGTAAGCTCTTTTTCCTGTTCTACTTTCAGTATTTTTGTCTTATATTTGGTTTTGGAAAGTTTAATTATTATTTGTTTTGGTGATTTTATTTTGAGGTTTTTATTGTTTGAGGATTGTTCAGCTTCTTGACTGCCTATCTTCTTACCTTTCATATGAGGGAAGTATTCTTCCAACAACATTTTTACATTAATCTTGATCACATCTAAGTTATTTCTGGTGATGTTCGCCACATAATTCTTAGATTTCCTTTAGATTTTTTGGTTTTCTGATTATTCTAGCAAATTAACTGAGAGATTTGTCTTCAAGTTCACTAATTCAGCCTTTTATTGATTCACTTTTCTTCCTTTGCTCTTTTTTTACCACCTATTATTATTATTTATAAAATATTTTTATTGTGAGTTAGGTGGTAGAGGTCATCAACTGTGCATTCACCAGTTGAAATCTCAAACCACTCATCAACCCCATTTCTGCCCCCATTCTATCTCATCTTATTCCCCTGATTTCTCTTCTCAATCTTAAGGATTTCTATCCTTCCTTTCACCCAAGTCAATGCATTTCAATCTTTTTTTTTGGGGGGGGGCTGTTTCCAGAGTAATTTATTCATTAAAATCTATTCAAGATGCCATCCACAGTTCTCCTGTGTGTATTGTGCTGATAAATAGAAACTGAGAGGATTGAACAAGTACTGCATTTAATAAGTCTGACTTCATTTTAACCACATGGTATTACACACGGTCATCTCTTGAAACATTTTTAATAGATCTTAGTTTTAAAAAGTTATAAAAACTTTGAGCTCTATATAAACTGGTAGATGGTTAGTTCTTTCTTTTTGACTAAGAAGCCTCAATTTCACTGCAGACTAAAAGCCACATAACTATAGGCCACATAGTGCATAATTGATCACGCATAAAGAACAGTATTGTTTCTATAATTGGAAGCTTTCTGAATGGACAGATTTAAGCTGGATGCAATTCCTTCCCGCACCATGACCACAGACACGGTGGCGGCAGCAGCTATGGTGGGTCCTCTACAGCTGCCCCACTCCCTGCTTCCTCCTTCTCTTCCCATGTGATGTCATGGAGCGGGAAACCAATAGAGGAGTCTGAAGGCACAACCCCAATCCCAACTACAGTGGCAACGACCTCCCCCACCCAGGAGAGTGTGCTTTGGAGAACAACAC
Source organism: Nesogale talazaci (assembly GCA_004026705.1). Classification (NCBI taxonomy): domain Eukaryota; kingdom Metazoa; phylum Chordata; class Mammalia; order Afrosoricida; family Tenrecidae; genus Nesogale; species Nesogale talazaci. Next base: position 51,597 of record PVJH01011214.1, on the reverse strand, counting down.
TGAAGCTGCAGCTTGGGGAGCAAGATATGCCTGAACAGAGCACATGAGAAAAAATGAAGGGAGAAAGAGAGAATGAAGTGCATCCTGGACCACCGAGCCTACAGGAAGATATTCCACTCAGAACAGCTGATGCACAGAGAGGATCATACAGCTGGCCTCACAATGAAATAAGCCTTCCCTTGCTGACCCAAGGTCCTGCGGGGACAACAGTAGAGAAATGGGATTGGGATTATACCCTGTCTGGGCAAAAAAAACAGGCAAAAAACCATGGCAAAAAACTAAGGATGTGCAACACAGCATGGAGTTCTTGAGGGTGAAGCCAGGATGTGGCCAGGATGTGGCACCCCATTGGACTCAACCAAGAGGCACTCCTGGAGGTCAACAGACACTGAACTATATTCAGGTTTTTATTTTGTTACTATTTTTATTTTTTACATATATATATATATATATATATATATATATATATATATATATATTGGTTTCTTTGTTACCATCATTTTATTTACTTCATCTTAGGATGCCTGTGGCTTTTTGTACATATTTTTGTCTCTCTAGGCCTATCTAGATAAGATGCCCTGGATGAACAGTCTGGAGGTGAAAATGACGAGACTGATGGTGGGGTGAGGGTTGGAGACATGGGAAATAGGGTGAAGGGGGGAAGGTGGTGGTGCTGGCTAGACCAGGGGCAAGGGAATAGCAAAAGATTCAAAATCAGTGATAAGATAGGTGTGAGAGGCCCAACAGGGATTGATCAAGAGTAATGTACCAGAGAGAAAATACTGAAACCCCAATGGAGGCTGAGAATGCTAGTGGGATAAGAGAAAAGTAAAGGAAAGTAGAGGAAAAAACTGGGGAGTAAAGGGCATTTATAGATCTCTAAATACAGGCATGTACATAGGTGAATATATTTATATAGGATGATGGGGAAATAGATCAATGTGCATATACTTATAGGGTTAGTATTAGGACAGCAGATGGGCATTAGAGATCCACTCAAGTACTTCCTCAGTGCAATAAAATTTTGTTCTATTCCACGATGCTCACCTTTAGGACACGATCACTGAAGATAAATGTGCGCATAAGCAGGCTTGGTGAAAAAAGCTGATGGTGCCTGGCTATAAAAAGATACAGCATCTGGAGTCTTAAAGGCTTGAAGGTAGACAAGTGGCCCTCTAGCTCAGAAGCAACAAAACCTGCCTGGAGGAAGCACACCAGCCTGTATGACCACAGGACATCCAAGGGATCCGGGATCAGGCATCAAAGAACTCAAAATTTTATCAATATAAGTGAGGGAGAGTGCTGAGTGGGGACCCAAAGCCCATTTGTAGGTGAAGCCACATCCCCTTGCAGAGGGGTTGCAGGGAGGAGATGAGCCAGTCCAGGTACAGTGTGGCAACAATGAGGGATGCAACTTTCCTCTAGTTCTCAAATGCTTCCTGCCAGCGACTATCATGATACTAATTCTACCTTACAAATCCAGCTAGACCACAGGATGTACTGGAGCTGGAAACATGGGGAATTCAGGATAGATGATAGCGTCAAGACCCGTGATGAGAGTAATGATACAGGGAGGGTGAAGAGTGGGTGGAGTGGAATCGGACAACCAATTGCAGTGATCTATATGTGACCTCTCTGGAGTACAGACAGTGGGAAAGCGGGTGAAGGGACACATTGGACAGAGTATGATGTCAAAAAGTAATAACAATATGTAAATTATGAATGGTTCATGGGGGAGAGGTGAGTGAGGGGAAATATGGGGAGTTGGTACTGGGGACCTAAGTGGACCTAAGTGGATGTTTCAAGGGATGATGATGGCGACAGGTGTGCAAACATTGTATGCATACAATTTATATATGTATTGATCATGATGGGAGTTGTATAAGCCCCCAATTAAGTGTTTTATAAAAAAAATGATTGGGGAGCTGAGCCCCGGTGGTGTAGTGGTTGAATGTGGGACTGCGGCCCACTTGCTTGCCATTTCAAATCCAGCAGCAGCTCTGCAGGAGCAAGGTTGGGTATCCCACTCCCACCAGAGGGCAGTGATGCCCCCCAAAAAAATGAATGGAAGGGAAAATTAAAGTTGAGAGGCAAAAATAAAAATCAAAAGAGAGAGAAAAGTAAAATGAGAGTGCAAAAAAGAAAAGAGAAAACAATACAGTAAAGATGTGTGGGTGGGGCTGAGCCCCAGTGGCGTGGTGGTTGAGTGGGGGACTCCAGCCAGTTGAGGTCCAGCAGCAGCTCTCCAGGAGCAAGACTTGGCCTCCCACCAGAGGGCAGTGATGTACCCCCCTAAAAAGCAAAAAACAAAACAAAACAAAAAGATGTATGGGAAAGAGGAACAGATGACAAAAGAAGAGAGAAAGAAGAAAGAGAAAGATGTTTAAAAGAGAGAGAGAAGAAGAAAACAATACCCCAAAAAGGGAGAATATTAGAGCAGAACTCAGAGGAGAAAATTATGGAGGAAAATGTGACTGGTAAGGGTGCACTGCATACAAAGGAGGTGTTTGTGGGATCAGGTGAAAGGAGGCGAGAATGTGAAGCTTTAATGGAGGATGCCTTCATTTTGTTGTCAGCCACTAGTGTGTGTTTGTTGGTCAGGTCATTTTCTTAATTGAGTATCTCTTGAAAAATTTCAAGATGGCCTCACTGCACTATATCACATGAAAAGTCATTTTATCTGTCCACTTTCTGGTTGCTTTTGTTCAGCTTTTTCCTCCTATTTGATATTCACTCTATTTTCCCATCTTTCCCTCTAAAACTCAAAGTTTCTGCATCAGCCATATCTGTTTCATATGGTCTCTCATATCTTTGTTGTAATGAGTCAATGTAGTATATCTGTCTGGTCTGTCATCTTGAAATTTCTTCTTAAAAAATAACAACTTTCTAGCTTTGTCTTCCTTGATTTCCTTTCATCATTGTTTTGACCTTCATCATTGACAACAGGAATAGAAGCTATGCTTTTGGAGGTCCCGCAATATTGCTAAGAAAGCAGGCCATGGTTTCAGAAATTTGTTGACTCATTCCAGTTACTAGTCAATAGAATAGAGGTTAGAGACCAGCAAACGGTTAAGGATTTGTGAAAGCATGTTTCCCTTGTCGAGATCATTATAGCCTAGGAGAATTGCTCTGGCATTGAGTGGCATGTGAAAAATATGACATGAAAACTTGTAAGGATATGAGGCAACTAAAATGCAGGCCTCATCTAAAATACCTAGTGTGCAACTCCATGGAAACCATGTAACAAACAAACTCCACATCACACAATTCTTTGCCAGTTCACTCATTTTCTGAACTCTGCCCCTGCAGATGCGCCAACATTTGCTTACCCAGTCACTAATGTCTCCCTCAAAAATGTCCCTTCTCTGCAAACCCCATTTGTACTACTAGTGGGTCAATACCTATTTTACTACAGCATTTACATATTTAAGCTGGCATTTTTCTCTCTAAATAGATTTGAGCCCTGGGGTGAGTGGGGGAGGCAGATATCACTACTTCTTCCTCTTTGTACCTTCTTTAAAATGTACCATAAAGCTTGACACATAGCAGATGCTTGATAAATATTTGTTGAAACAAAATAAAATATTTACTGTAGCTCTTCATGGAAACTCATAAAATTTGCACTTCTTTTCTCCCCTGATACCGAACTATCTCTGTGAAGGGAAAACTTGATTCCAAATAATAAATAGAAAACATTACACTGTCTAGAGATAGCCTTAAAATAAGAGACTGTTTTCTGGAACCCACTTTTCTCTTTCAGAGATCACCTGTGGCCTAAATTTTAAATATAATAATAAAGTTCTTTTGGCTATGATCTTGCCTTCCTATTCTGTTATATTAACCCAGAAAACTTGTTGGCCCCACCCCTAAAAATTCTTTCTTTACCTAATTTTTTTGTTCCAGCATTGTTCTATTTTTCTTTCTAACTTGGATCTTTCTTAATATGCCTTATGAACTACGAGACTTCTTAGGCTTTTTCATTCTCTTACTCTCTCAATCAACATTGTACATATATTGTGTAACCATCCCCGCTTTGGCTTCAGTTACTATATAAATATTCACTGCTCCTAAAGTGATATCATTTGACTCTTCAAAAGGAATGTAGCACAAGAAGCTAAACTTTCTTTGCCTATATAGTTTATTACACAATTTAATTCTGCCAATCACCCCAATCACAAACTCTGAGAGTCAGTGGTCAATCCTTGCATTGCTCACATATGGTTCTTCTTCCTGAATGATTACACCACCTATACAGCCATTGCCTTTGTACTACAGCAGCCTCTTGCTCTCATCTTCTCACCCATTATTCAATATGGCCAGAACCATCTGTCTAGCAGTGAATCTGATCATGTTATTCTCTTGCCAGACAACTGCGGAAATTCAACCCACTGTAGTCATAGACTCAAATTCCTTGGAATGGCATAAAAAGTCCTTTATGAATCAGATCTTACTTTTTATGCAGCCTCACTTCTTGGTCTCCTCATTTATTTCTCTAAGTTCTTTCACAGTGAAAACACCATGCTCTTGAACATGCCAAGTATTCTCATGTCTTGCCTTTTTGTCATCACTTGGCTAAGGAGTCTTCAGTTTCAACAAATATTTATTATATGTTCTTGACATTCTGGTTTCTAGAAAAAATGGCTGAACAAAATATCTTTTTAATCACTTTCATGAAACTTATTTTTAGTAGGAAAGATAGTCATTAAATGTATAAGACTAATCTTGGGAAGAACCAAAAAATCACCAAACTCACTGTGATCAAATCAATTCTCACTCAGAGGAAAAAGTGGAAATGCCCCCGTGGGTTCTGAGACTCTAACACTTTGCAGGAGTAGAAAGCCTCATCACTCTTCTCCAGAGGGGCTGATGACTTCAAACGATCCACCTGGCTGACTTGTGGTTAGCATCCACTGTGTGTCACCACCATCAGGGCTCCTAATCTTGGGAAAAGATAAGGAAAAATAAAGAAGTGCTTAAAATTATTAAAGACTTTCTCCTGTGGAAGTAATCATCACATTATTTGTTATCATATTATTATCAAATTGTTTAATTGTTAAGGTCCACAAGTAGGATATAAATTCCTTAAGGGAGTGACTTTTTTGTTGCTTTTTTATGTATTCAGTATCCCAGTAGGGCTTGGACAGGGGAAGGTGATGAGTGGGTTTTTCTTGTTTCATGGTTCCTTGGAAATCTCCATGTGACTTGACTTAAAATTGCCACATCTCTCCTCTGCTGGTATAATTTCTTTTATATCTCAAAAGAGATTGATTCAAGCTATACTCTACACTAACGGGATTATAGAGACTAGCCCTAAAAACATATATTTTGGGAGGATGCAATTCAACTAAACAACTAACCGCTGAGTCTGTAACAAAGCGAGAATGAGAATTTGGTATCCTGAGGTTAGCTCTGAGTTCTTGATCCTAATCTTCTTTTTAAACAAACATTTCTCAAACCAACTGTATTTCTATACACAATGATTTTTAAAACAAAGTATTATATTATGTTTTACGCAGAAGTTTATATGTCAAAAAAAGTTCTCTTTCAACAAGTTTGCACAACTTGTTCTGTGACATTGGTTACATTTTTCATAATTTGTTACTATTCTTTTGTTAGTGTTGTTCTGTTTGCATTATTCTGTCTTCTCTGCCCTTTCTTAGCTTCTCATGTTTGATTTAGGGTATATGTTGATTGTTCGATTCCTTATAGTTGATTAATTAAGGCAGCACAATATTTAAACTGATATGTTTCTTTTATAATCCAAACTATTATTTAGATGAAAAGTAATCACCAGCTGTGACATTTGTTCCAAATTCAAAGGGAATTTCAGGGTGAGAGTAGTTGGGCACCTTCTAGTTAATCTGGTCTCAGGTTAGATAAAGTCCAGGTTCATTTAAGGTTTTTAGTTCACTTAAGGTCAATAGTGTGGTTAACTGAGGTCTTGGTAGAGTGCACTTGGTCATATTTCAACACAACCACAGGTACAGAAAACTAGTCCTATTTTGAGAAAAATATTCTTTGTTCCAAGATAGAAATGTTGTCTAATACACATTCTGCAGGCTGAAAATGTGCCCTCTGCAATAGTCCTCTATTAAGGAGTAGTCCCAAAGGCGCTGAAATAAAAAATGAATCATTCTTGTATGTGGCTTTTCACTATGCTTGAAGGTTATCTGTAGATAAGAGCAATCAGGTTCTATAAGCAACCCACCATCACTAGCAAACTCTGTTTTGACATCTTTTGGTGATACTATTCAGAGGTCACTCCCCCCTGCAAGTCTCAGAGGTATTTGAGGTCAACTAGCCCGAGGTTAAGATGATAATTCACCTCATTGCTTGTTTGTTATGTTACCCACTTGTGATATCGCTCATTGACTATGTGATGTGATTAATGTGTGTTGTGTACGCCTTTTGAAAGATCTGTAAGCCCCATTATATATAACCATTGGAAATACATTTACTCCTTTGATCCTTACATAGAGACAGAGTCCCCTGTGCCCCACTGTCTGTCTGTCTCTATCACTTTCCGTAATTTCAAAGTTGCTCCCAAGGGTCTGATAACTGTGGGGATCCCTTCACCCACACTATAGGCTACTTTCTATTCTGAGTCTTTGATGTCCTTTATTCTCCTTTGCATCAGACATCGAGAGACCAATAGTTTTAGATTATTAGAAGGCCACTCACAAGCTTTCAAGACTCCAGATGATTCTGTCCAAATTAGGATATAGAACATTGTATTTATGAATACATCATGTCAATTGCTCAAGTTATTCAATGAGGCAGTGATTCTAGGCTTTCAAATCTAGTATATATATCCTGTCTGATAATGTCTAAATAATATCCATAATTATGCCTGCATTGTATTTTAAATTGCATCAATATGATGTATATTATTTCATACCAATATATAAATACATGTATATCTTTTCTTAATATTTGACAAAAGTGAAAGTATATGTGCAATACACATACAACTTCACAGGCAACCTGGTGGTGTAGTGGTTATTTGTTAGTCTGCAATCTACATGGTAGGCAGTTTGAAACTACCAGTATTTCTGCAGGAGAAAGACTGGGCTTCCTACTCCAGTAAACTTTTTCCATCTTGAAAACCCACAGGGGCTCACTATTAGTTGGCATTGACTGGAGTCAGTGAGTTTTTGTAAAATTTTACATATGCACATATGCTTATAGATATATTTATACAGATACAAACCCATATACTCATATGTGCCTTCTGATATGCATATGAAGGGACTACAAAAAGTTCACAGAAATATTCTTTTCTATTTATTTCTATTTTTCCATGAATGTTTTGCAGATCTTTTTAATAAGTTTATTTGGTTACTTGTATAACCACACACATTTTTTACTTATTATAACTGGTTTTGCAAAATTATGAGTATAGCATTTAACACAATTGTTTCTTATTCTTGCACCCTTCTTAGTGTATTCATCTATGTGGGACAAATTGTGCAAACATCATGTATATTGATTATTCCTTTTCCCCTTACAAAAAATAAATGGTGTCCACTATGTAGAGGGTGATTTCATTTTCTTCCAATTTCCTTCTCCTTTCTCCCCCCCCCCAAAAGAATATTTCTTTCTGTGTATACACCTATAATTCATGTTCTACAGATGTGAGACTATGTATTATTTTTTATTGGTGCATAGTATTCCATTGTGTATATGTATCACAGTCTGTTTATCCATTCATATGTTGATGGATAAGTTGTTTCCAACTTTTTGCAACTGTACTGCTGCTTCCATGTTCCAAAGTACTTCTATCATTCATGTGTTTTCAATTTTTCTGATAGACTATTTACTACAAAACTTAGGTCAGTTAGATTTGACCCTATGTCATTTCCCAGAAGCTTTGTAGTTTTAGTTTTAACATTAAAGTTTTTGAGCCATTTCCAGTTTGTTTGAGTGCATAGTGTTATGTAGGAATGTGAAAAGTTATTCATTTCCCTGCAAACAGATATCCAGTTTTCTTAATGCCCTTTGTGAAAGAAACCATTTCTTCCCCATTGAGAGAATGTTGGCCCTAAGTGAAAAATTGGGTACCAATTTATAAGTAGGTTTATTTCTGGATTCACAAGATTTTCACATATCTCCAGAGGTTTATTGCCATTTCCCTCCATATTTTTCTGAATGATCTCATCAAATGTCTGCTCACATATAAGCCTGAAGATTTACTCCCAAATACTAGCCATTAGTAGTACAGTTCTAGTCTGACACAACTGGGGTCACAATAGTTGAGATTAAACTGATAGCAACTAATTTACATTTATTCTAAATATATAATGGATTAAGGATACAGGGGATTCTGTTAAGGGACTTGCCTTGTGTCTTGTTGATGAACTCCCTGGGGCAGTGCTTTCTATAAGTGTTAAGAGATGGGAACATGGGTGCCTTTCTCCCCTTTTTGCTTTTCTTAAAGATTCTCATTATCAACTTCATACTAATCCAGAATACCTGCAAGTCTTCCGCTAATGAACTCTGAGGTAATGGAGTGCTGTGATTTGACAAGTTAAATAATAATGAGTTCTAAATAATTATTTTCATTTTTAATTTATTTTGCTATTTATATTTACTTAATCTATTTATGTAAACTGCCTAATGGAATGGTGCATAGAACAATAAAAAAGAGCAAAATAGACGTGGAGTACAACTTTCTGAGTAGACATTGGAGTGAAAAACTGGATGACATTTAATAATCCAGCTCTTTTTCTTTCTTCTTTTTCTGTTTTCCTCAACAAGGAAGCAGAGGCTTAGTTCTGAAACCAATAAGATTTTAAAACCTTTTGTTATGGTCTGATATGCCAGGTCCTATTTCAAGAATTTCTGACTTACGAGTATTCATAAAATCCATTTTTTTACTTCAATGTCAGGTAACACAATGCATTTACAGCCCCCCATTTTTGGGCATGGAAATGACTCTTGCCTGGTGGAGGAAAAAATAATTTTTAGAGTTTTTTTGTTTTTACTTGTTATGGCTCTGCATTTCTCCTGCTTTGACATGATGGCTAAAATGTGCACAGCTTTTCTGTGCCATCCGCAAACATATTTTCAGCACGCCTGTTTTCATGAAGAAAGTGAAAGAAGCATAAGCTTGGCACAGCACTAAGTATGGGGTGTGTGCTTGAAGACCATCTGTTCCACACACACTGTGCTCTGCTGATGTGCAGAAGGGAAGATGTCTGTGAAATCAGAATGTGGTTTCTTTGAAGGTGTGAACTACCAAATAATGTGTGCAAGCGGCTCCCGGCCACAGCTCTCTTGGGAATCTCTCCTCCACTTCAACTTCATTTCATTTCCTCATTGTATTAGGCCAGGTTGACTAGAGAAACAAATCCAGAGACATTTATATATATGAAAGAATAATTGTTTAATAAGAAAACCTCCTGGCCCACTCCAAATCAAGTCCAAAAGTCTGCTATTAGCCCAAATGTCTGATATTATTCTATACATTCCTTTTCAAACTCACGTAGCCATGTACAATGATGCCAAATGTCATTGGCCAGTGGGTGAAAAGTCTTGTGGATCCAGGGGTGGTGGAAGCATCTCAGTGCTGGTGTGGGTCTCCATGTGGCTCCCCCAATTCCAGGGCTCTCTGGCTGCCAGGTCGTGGTTCCATGTTGCTTGTCAACAGGAATGTGAAGCAGAGAGAGAGAGAGAGAGAGAGAGAGAGAGAGAGAGAGAGAGAGAGAGAGAGGAGAGACCCACCTCCCTGGAGAAAGAGAGGAAGTTCCCCAAACCCTCCAGAGAAAGCCCCACCCACCAGGATATATCATCAAGCTGTGACCTGACAACTCGATTCCACCCCCTTCGTTCTTAAAATCCTCAACTTGACATGATATCGCGTAACTACCACACTCCTAATAAAAGTGTGTGCATTTATAAGCTCGATACTTATAGGACAAAAAACGGGTGTGATTCTAATGTTGAGGGAAAAATGAAAATGCTAGTTTTTATTTCTAGAGGCCATCAAATCAGTCCTAACTCTAAGCAACTCTATGTACAACAAAATGAAACACTTCTAGGTCCTGCACAATCCTCGCAATATTTCTTAGGTTTGAGCCTGTCATTGCCTCCACTGTGTCAGTCTGTCTTGTCCAGGGCTGTCCTCTTTTTCACTGGCCCCTGCCTTACCAAGTGTGATGTCCTTCTCCAGGGATGCATCTTCTCTGCTAACATGCCCAAAGCATTTGTGTTTTGTCTTCAAAAAAGTGCAGTCAGAATACTCCGTGGAGGCAGGGACAAAACACAAGTTAAAAAAATAATTTAGTTAAAAATAAGGGTCAGTTAAAAAAATAATTTAGTTAAAAATAAGGGTCAGTTGCTGCTGTTCCTGGGTACCCTCAAGTCAGCCCAGAACAACTGGAAGTTGCATTACAGCATGATGGGACCATTGTGATCCCGAGGGTTTTCATTGGCTGGTTTGTTTGTCAGTGAATCACAGGCTTCTGTTCCTAAGCTTGCATAATGAATGCTTCATTAAAACCTATTCAGCATCACACCTGTCCACAAGCCTCCACTCATAAATAGGAGGTGGTAGTGCTTGTGATAAATTGGCTAGAAATTGAATCAGGCCTTCTTCTTGGGAAATGTGTATTTCACTACTGTCCCTACTTCTCTCCAGACAATGCCAGACAACTCATCATCCGGGGTCACCGAACTATTTCCGAAATCTATTTCTAATCTTTTAGCAGGGAGAGAACCTGCCAAGTTAACATTAGTGGCAAAGACTGGATGCTATCAATTGGATGCTGCTGGCCAAGCCATAGGGAGAGGTGTTTCTGTTTTTGCAAGAGCTGGACAAACTGGGAAAGTATATAGCTGGTTATTGGAACCTGTCCTACTGCAGACCTATTTCCATTAATTTGTTTGGCAACCAAAAATGATCACTTCTGTTCATTGACTCCTTCACACGGAAAGTCTCTACTCATTCCACAGGAGCTCAAGTACGACAGTGAAGATTTATATTCCAAATAGCTACTATTTTATTCTAAAGGTGGCAAAATGTCAAATGCCAGCTTTTTCTCACATCTTTTTCTCCAAGCACTGGTTCAATCCTTAGCAGTCCCCACTGAAAATAGCCTTAGTGTCACAGCGACAAAGCCCTTGCTAGTCATTGAAAAGTTAGCAGCTTGAACCCACAATCTACTCTTTGGGAGAAAGATGTGGTAGTTAAGGTCCTTAATGATTACAGTCTTAGAAACCCTACAGGCCACGTTCAATCTCTCCTACAGGGTTACGGGAATTGATTTGACAACGTGTTTTGATTAGTTCCTACTCAGTGAATTTGATGCAAAGGAAAATCTTCATTTTCTTCGTTGTGGATCAGCGCGTGATCCACAGCAAACAACAAAACACCAAACCCAGAGCTGATGTTCAGTTCAAAAGAGGAAGAGAATCGCATTCCCAGGAGGATCTTCTTGTATGATGTCCATGAAGGGATTATTAGACTCTTGTTCCTTTTGTCTATCAGAAGATGGAAACATTAGTGAAGTCAAGATCAAACTGAATATTGCCAGACTTTCTGGTCACAAAATAATCATTAGATAAGACTACCAAGCTGTGTCAGTTTCCCCTGGGTTTCTTGTCTATGAAACTGAGAAGAGACTTACCGGTATTTAAATATTTTCTGACTTTAACACAAGTTCACTGCTGTGAAACTGGGCCTTAAGGAAGAGCAGTAGCTGACATGCTAACATCTTTGTGAGACAGCAGGGCTCCTTTTGGTGGAGACCCTGGAGGGTGTCAATGGCTACTGCACTCAGCCACTAGCTCAAATCTTGGTTGTCTCAGTGCACCCCCTGAGCCACGGTAGAATTTAAGAAAGGTCTTGTGATTTACTTCTGAAAAACCAGCCATTGAAAATCCTTAAGCACACAGTCAGGTGTTGGAACCAACTCGAAGGCAACTTTTTGCTGTTGTTTAACCACTTGAGATTTTGTTGTTTCACATAGAAATGTTTAATCTTTCATCACAGAACCTGGATATTTGTTGCCTTCTTTAGCCCAGTCCAGTTTTTATATGGAGTAAAATATATGTTTTAGATGCAAAGAGACAAATAGATAAATAAGGGTCAGCCCTGGACAATCTATGATCTGGGATATTATAGTGAAGTGTTTTTAAAATCTATTTCCATAATCTTAACACAAATGGAAAACTTAGCAAGCTAACATAAGTTATGAGAATTGAGATCTATCAATTGGGCTTCATCAACAAGCATTTAAAAAAATGGTCTTGAAAAACATATTGGTATCAAATATAACAGTGCTTAACAAAAGTAGAAAAGAAACACTTCTAGTTCACTTAAAAAATAGATGATTTACCACCTATGCTATATCTGCTATTCAGGATAAAAAGATGGAGAAAATAAAGTTTTTGTGGTTAAGGTTAGGGGGAGGGTTAAAAAATAAAAAATAAATAAAATGAAGTTTTTTTAATGGTATTCATTTTCTTTTTAAATAATTTTATTGTGCCTAGCACCTTCACATGTCTGCTGTCATAATCATTTTTCAAATATCTGCTTTTCCACTTGAGCCCCTGATATCAGCTTCTCATTCATTCCCCTCCAACCTTTCTCTCCTTCCCCCTCCAACCCTTAATATTTTATAAATTATAATTTTTGTCACACCTTGCACTGCCCAGTGTCTACCCTCGCTCACTCCTCCAACGTCTGTCCTCCCAATAGGAGGCTGTGTGTAGATCCTTGTAGTTGACTCCCCCCTCATGCCACCTTCCCCCCACCCATAAAATAAAGGGTTTTTTTGTCTTCTAGTTATTCATAGCATTTGGGCGAAATGTTTAGTAAACTTGTGTAATATCTCTCTAATAAATGCATGCACAAAATATTAAGGAAGTAGAAAGGAGGTTCGGTGGAATTTTCTGGTAAAAAGGGGTCCCTGGGTGATGATCCAGGATGTGACTGTATCATAACGGCATGGAGCAGGTACTTTGTGGACGGGTCTGAGGGTCCAATTCCAATGCAAACTTGAGAACAGCACTAAAATGGCAGCTCTGACAGAGGGATATGTTTGATCAGAACACACAAGAGCAAATGAAGGAGCAGGAGAAGAGAGGAGCACATCCTGACCCATTGAGCCTTGAGGACAATATCCCCATTCAGAATAGCTAATGCACAGAGAGGACCATATGGTCAACTCCACTAAGAAACACAGTGTCCCTTGCTGACTCAAGGCCCTACAAGGGCAGCAATGTAGAAGCAGGGTCAGAATCATACCTGGTCTGATCCCACCATTGCGTGTCCACTTTCCTGATATGATCACTGAATACAAATGTGTGCATAAGTAAATGTGGTGAAGAAAGCTGATGGTGCCTGGATATTAAAAGAAATAGCATCTGGGGTCTTAAAGACTTGAAGGCAAACAGCTCTCTAATGGAGAAGCAACAAAGCCCACATGGGAGAAGCCTCTGTGAGCATGAGATGTCAATGGATCAGTTATCAGGCATCAAATAACTAAAATTTGAATCATTATAAATGAGAGGGAGTACAGATTGGGGACTCAAAACCCATCTGTAGGTGAAGCAACATCTCCTTAGAGATGAGTTGTGGGGAGGAGATGAGCCAGTCAGGGTGCAGTACACCAGCAATGACATATGCAACTTTCCTCTAGTTCTTAAATGCTTCCTCCCACCCTCCTCCCACTATTATGACCTCATTTCTACTGTAGAAATCCAGCTAGACCAGAGAATGTACACTGATACAGATAGGATCCAGAACCATGGGGAATCCAAGACAGATGATCCCTTCAGGACCAGTGGTGAGAGTGGCAATACTGGAAGGGTGGAGTAAAGGTGGAGTAGAAAGGGGGAACCGATTACAAGGATGTGCATATGACCTCCCCTTGGGGTATAGACCATAGGGATGTGGGTGAAGGGAAACATCAGACGGTGTAGGATATGACAAAATAATAATACTTTATAAATTATCGAGGGTTCATGGGGGAGTGGGGAGGAAGGAAATATGAGGAGCTGATACCAGGGGTTTAAGTGGAAAGAAAATGTTTTGGGAATGATGATGGGAACAAATGTACCAATGTGATTTGCATATACTGGATGTATGTACATATCATGGTGGCAGTTGTATGAGTCCTGTTGTAGGTCTAACTTAGAAATGACTTGGTTATCTATTTTTGAATCAGAATAGGTTGAAAAACTCATGGAGCAAAGCTTTTTTTTTAATAATGGTGTTCCTAAGAATTGGCTAATTTTATGTATTATGTTTGATTCGAGGTTAATATTTTGTTTTATTTGCATATTCTTGAGAGAAAAGAATGTTGGGTTCTCTCAGAGTATGAGAGGATAGAGTAGAGGAAAGGCTAATGTAATGAGGGTTTTTTGTGCAGCCAGCAAATATCAAAAAAAGATCTAGTGGTGTTCAGGGTAGAAAAGAAAACAGCAAGTTTTCTGTCTAGAATCTCTAGGGCTAGTGCTGAGGAGACCTCCTATGTCTGCCAGTGAGTCATAGTGTGGTGGCCTGTGTGGTGCTCTGATGCTGGTAGCTCTGTCACTGGTATTTCAAATTCCAACAAGGTGACCAAAAGCCAACAGGTTTTGGTAGGGCTTCCGGACAAAGAGCAAACTACAAAGAAGGAATAGGTTGTTCACTTCTGAGGAATTATCCTTTGACAACAAACATTGCCAGAGATCAGAAAACATCATGGCTCCCATCAAGATGCCGTCAAATATAGTGGCAGAAGATGAGCATCTAAATCCGAGGCACTCAAAGCATAACTGAGGAAGAGCTGCTGTCACAAAGTAGAGTTGACCATACTTCTGCGGTTCCAGGAAAACCTTCCTGCTCTTCATTTGTTGATGGGGCGTGACTCAAAATGGGAAGAAATAACTGCAAATATCTATCAGTAATTGGAAATGGTATGATGTATCAATCTAGGAAAATTGAAAGTTGCCAAAATCAAATGGAATGCAAAAAGTCAATATCATAAGCATTAGTGAGCTGAAATGAGCAGATACTGACCATTTTCAATCAGAAAATTATATGGCCAGGAATGACACATTTAAGAGGTATGCCATTGCATTCATCATCGAAAGGACATCTCAAGATTGATCGTGAAGTCCATGGGTATCTATGATGGAGTGATATCTGTCTACAAAAAAGGAAACCCAGTCAATAAAGTCATTGTAATTTATATTCTAGCCACAAAGCTTCATGGCGAAGAAGTTGAAGAATCTTACTGACTTCTTTGGTCTGAAATTGATCAAATATACAATCAAGGTGCATGGATAATTATTCGTGATTTGAATGTAAAATTTGGAAGCAAAGAAGAAGGAACACTAGCTGACAAATATGACTTTTATGAAAGAAAATAATTTGAAGATCACATGGTAGAATTTTGCAGCACCAATGACTTCTTCATTGCCAATACACTGCTGAATACATCATTAATTGTTCATCTGTAACTTCAGGTCAAAACAGAAGAAAATGAAAATGAATCCATGAGACCCAAAATATGACTTTGAATATATTCAACATGAATTTTAAGACATCTCAAGAACAGATTGGATTCATTGAATACTAATGACATAATGCCCGCTGAGGTATTTATAGCATCAAGAACATCATATATGAAGAAAATAAAAGGCCTTTAAAAGACATGAAAGAAAGAGTAGATTAAAATATCAGAAGGATTGAAAGTTGTTCTGGAAACTAGAGTCGGTAAGGCAAATAGATGAAATGGTGAAGTCAAAGAGCTAAACAAAAATGCAAAAGGCAGCTCAAAAAGACAAAGTAGAGTTATAAAGAAATGTGTGAAGACCTAGTGTTATAAAGAAAAGTTAGAACACTCAAAATATCATAAACTATAACACTGTAGGAAAATGCAAGCTTGAAGTTTGAACAATTCAATGGTCAAAATATTGGACATTGAAGGAAATATCAAAAGAGGATGAATGCACAAAATCACTGTACCAAAGAATGGTTGACATTCAACTATTTCAAGAGGCAAAATATGATCAAGAATCAAAGGCACTGAAGGAAAAAGTCCCCTCTGAACTGAACACATTAACAAAACAAGGCTCTGGTACTTGAAGGAAATGTTTCAACAAGCTGATAAGTGCTAGAAACACACATTCATCTATGTCAAGAAGTTTGGAAAACAACTAACTGGTCTACTGATGGGCTGAGATCCATATTTATATCCATTCCAAGTAAAGATGACTCAATAGTATGCACACAGTGTAAAACACACATTGATAACACACTCAAGTACAATTGTGTTGTAGGTTATTCAACAAAGGTTGCAGCAGTACTTTGGCAGGGAGATGGCAGAAATGCATGCCAGATTCAGAAGAGGGTATAGAATGAGGGGTACCATCATTGATATCAAATGGATTCTGTGTGAAACAAAAAATACCAGAAAAGTGTGTAATTAGGTTTCATTGACTACTGAAATACATTTATTTGACTGTGTGGATCATAGCAAATTTTGAATTGGCTTTGAGAAGAATTGAAATCCAGAACAGAATTGTGTTTACACAGAAGTTGTACATGGACCAAGAGTTCATAATGCTAACAAAACAAGATGATACTGCATGGTTTAAAAACAGAAAAAATGTGTGTTAGAATTGTATCTTCTCAATATGAATGTTGTGCAAGTAATCCAACAAGCTTGATTATATGAAGAACTAATTGGAAGAAGATTTATTAATAAGCTGAGGTATGCAACTGTCTCTTAGAGGTATCTTATGAGGTATCTTAGAGGTATCTTATGAGGTATCTTATGAGGTATCTCTTTGATTACTGAAAGTTAGGAGGAACTGATGCAATTGGTCATGAAAATCAAGGCTTGAAAACTTCAGTATGGATCATAACTCAATGTAAACAAAATTAGAATCCTCACAACTGGACCAATAAGTAGCATCATGATGAATGGAGGAATAATCGAAGCTGCGAAGGATTTTGTCTTGTTTAAATCCGCAATCAATGCTCATGGTTTCAGTAGTCAAGAGATCCAGTAATGCCTTGCCATGAGTCCATCTTCTGCGCAACACCTGTTTCAACTGTTTTCAAGTGGAGAAGCGAGGTCACGATTTGCAAACTAAGGTGTGCATGACTGAAGCCTTCATATTTAGAATCACCTCCTGTGCATGTGAAAGTTGCACCTTGAAAAGGAAACCCCCCCCCAAAATAATTGATGCATTTGAATTATAGTGGTGGTGAATAATGAAAGTAACATGAACTGCCAAAGTGACATATAAATCTGTCCTGGAAGTACAGCCAAAATATTCCTGAGATGCAATGATGAAGAGACTTTGTTTAAAGATTTTTTTTTTGAAAATTATTAGGAAAGAT
Source organism: Nesogale talazaci (assembly GCA_004026705.1). NCBI lineage: Eukaryota > Metazoa > Chordata > Mammalia > Afrosoricida > Tenrecidae > Nesogale > Nesogale talazaci. The sequence goes on along the minus strand of PVJH01011214.1, from coordinate 34,256 downwards.
CAATCCCTGGAAAAGGAAATCATTCTTGACACTGTAGAAGAGCAGTGAAAGAGAGGGAAACCCTTAAAGGATTGGCACATGGCTGCAACAGTGTGCTCAAATGTAACAGCTGTGAGGATGGAACAAGTCACCTCTCACTCTCTTGTGCATAGGGTCGCTATCAATTGAAAGCAACTCCACCGTGCCTGACAATAACAACAACACTGCTGGGGAGAAAGACAAATTGGAAAGGTCAGATCATAAGAATCTGTTGCAGCTTTCGGAAGTTAAACTTTTTCTTTTAAAATGAAAATCCAATCCATCTGATCATGCACCTTGAATCTGTGCCTCTATTTTTTCTGCCTCTTTTCTTTATTCAAGAAGATTGTTTCGTTGTAGAAAGACACGTGGGAGGGTGGATCACACTGTTCCAACTGCCTTCTCTTCTTTTGATTGCTTCCCCCTTTGAGGATTCATCTTGAATGGTATTTGAATGCTTTGGTTTATGAATAAAAATTTAATATGCAGGTGTTTGAGTGTTTTTTTTTATTAACCCAGTGAAGATAGAAGACGAGATGACCTCTTTTGGGGAAATATCTTCAAGAATGGGAACTCACAGAAAGGGATATCAACGGACAAACATTTCTGTGCTTGTCTAGCAGGAGTCATGCAATTGTAACAGCATTGCACAATCAATACAAAAGACCTGGGTTGTTCTCTCTCCCTGTTATTAACAGTGACAGGCATTTCTTACCCTACCACAGCATTTCATCATTTTAGGATTTAGTGAAGGGCACAGATTTTAGACATAATAAGTTCTTGCATTTCATTTGTCCAGTTGCTACCTGCCTGACATTTGGGAAACAGATCAAGTCAGAATGAGAAATAGAGTGTCTCCCTGGTCCCCCTCCCTCCTCTCCACGAGCCTTCCATCCGATTCTTTTTAAAGGTAGAGAAATGACTTTTTTGACTAGGTGCTCATCTCACATCTCTGACATGGAACAAGTAAACCCTCCATTTCTAGCAGATGAACGAAGAGAAGGCGTCCTGTTCAGCAGGCATCCATGATTGGAGGTTGGTTACCAAATGCATTATTCACATTTTCACAGTATTGGCCCCGCCACCTGCTGGCCTACATTCTGTTTCCATCACTCGTTTCCTTTTGCCTTTCGCTCCTCCGTTCAGCTTTATCTGTCTGTTTTAGCTGCTTTCTCTTTCCTCTGTATAGCCTATCTATATTACAAATTACATTTGTGGTGAAGGAAGCTTTCATTCTGATAGTTTAAATTTTATTTCATAATGCATGTAAAATAGAAATTGGCTTTTTACTACTTTTAAAAGTATTATTGATTCAAATTAATTTCAGAAGCAACTCGCTTAGGGAGATTTAGACACATCACACATTCTAGTTTCTCACTATCAGGATTCAAGTCTCATGATAAAATGCAATACAAATGTTCAAGTATATCCAAATAGTTAGACTTTGATTTAGAGGGAAACTCTGTGGTGTCAATCAAATATTTATTATACCTGCAACTTAAATTCTTAACATTTTCATGATTTAAAGTAACAGATTAAGAATCCAGTTGATTTCTACTGACCTTTTCCTAGGGTGTGAACTATGGACACTGTAATTGCATCATTCCCATTTCTATCGTGGATTGGATGAATGTAATTTTAATATTTGAACAAAGGTCATTGCATTGAATCCACGATCTGGAATTATTTAGTAGGTTTCAGTAGGCAAAGAATATTTCCAGGGTTTCACATGGTTCCACATCATTTCTCTTGATGTGTGAGCCGGGGTTAATCATGTGTTAATATTCAATGAAAATTCACTAGTGGAAAGAAATCTTTACCAATTAATGACGAAGCTAACGATTTCCTAATCTCTACTGTGAATACAAGAAAGCCAAGGAAACTGTGCACAATTAGGCTTACAGGAAAACCTGCAATGCTCTGAAGACAAGTTAATTGTATCTTACAGCACGCCTAAATTCTACTGACTATTTGATATTGATGTTTGGAGCTTTTGATATATGGATAACCTTTTCAGAAGCATTCCATCTTTAATCACTGTAGAGAATTGTCTTTTGTTCATTCAGGGGCATCTTTTGTTAATCTTATAAAGCATCTTCTGAAGGTTTTTTGATATGGCAAAACTGAGAAATTAATCAGTTTAATTCAAATAGTAGTACCTTTATTTTCAGGTAGTGAAAATTTGGTGGCGCTCGATGGTGATAGATATTGCATAACAATGATTTTGACAACAGCAAGAACTGGATTAATAAGGTTAACATACAGATGCTATGCTGGGTATATCTCTACTTTGATCGCTTTGTATGTATTAGATGGCAGAGAGTTTGGTTTTGCTTTACTTTTTTTTTTTGCTTTACTTTTGAAATGTCACAGAGATGCTTACCAAGTCTGTTAGTGATAGAGCACTTACCATTACTGATTAAGAGAGGAGATTTATTTTTCTTTTTAACCTCAGGTCTGGAAAAGAAGATGCTGCCAGCATCAGTTCAGGCTCCATGATGTTAGAGCCACTGTCTCAGTCTTTCTCTTGGTCTTTTTCTCATATGTCTCCTTATGGTCACAACAATATCCAGAAATTGTAAGGGTGTTTGTCCATAATCTATACAGTAAGGCCTTGGTGTAGAGTCCATCTATGCAGCTCGATTGGAGGTAGATAGATAAAGGAGCTGGCCAAAGAATTCTTGCTTTTAAAAAGCCCCACCCTGCTGCTGCTTCTCCTCTTATAGTTCATTTGTCACAGTTAGATCGCAAAGGCATGTTAGATGAAGCCCAGGAAATGACCAGACAGCAGGGTGCGCTGGTGGGTATGAACAGAAAGTGTCAAAAATGTTTTTATTTTTAGTGACATCAATAAATAAAAATTAAAGAATAAAGAAAGGAAGTCTGAGTCATTTCGATCATTTCCCCCAAGTGCTCTCTTTATGTGCAATTATCCCTATTTTGTTTTCATTTCAGAGTTTCCTATTCCTGTTCCTTTGGTACCTGGGTGAAGTTTAACTGGATGTTAAAGACATTAAATTAAGTATCGTGGCTGAGCCCCGGTGGCTTAAGTGGTTGAGTGCGGGACTGCGGCCCGCGGGCTGGGTGGTTCAAATGCAGCGGCAGCTCTCAGGAGCAGCACTGGGTAGCTCCCACGACCACCAGAGGGCAGTGATGCCCCTTCCCTCAAAAAATTAAGTATCAAAACCAATACACGTTTTGCCACGTGGTGCAATGTGACATGTTTTGACTATTAAATCAGTAACCGGTGTTTGCTAAAAAGAAAATACTTTATAGTAAAACTATTAAAACTACCATTAAACTCAAGGTTCTGTTGGTCAGCAGATTAATCAGGTTTTACCTGTTCTTACTGTAAATCACCTTCCTTTTATTCTCCCAATGGCATCAGCAAACAGCCTCAATGATTTCCTTCTACAAGGTGAGGTGCACAAAGCAAGTCCCTTAAACACTTTCTAACATCTGCTTGAGTCATATCTATGCACATCTTCCTGGCTAAAACAAGTCACACAGTTAAATTCAGAATCAAAGGCTTGAGAAATATATCCACTCACTGAGAGTGAAGAATCAACATTTGTAGAGATGAAGCTAATCTACTGTAATCTTCTCATTGGTTTGGGCCACAGTGACTGGATAGTAATTGTCCAAGACAGGGGCATAGGACTGTCAGATAACACACATAGGGAGGTCCCCTCAGCAACTATCAGAGAGATTCCACTAGCAGAAAAACCCTGAGCTTCCTGCCAGTGATCAAATCAACTGAAAAGCTAAGTAGACCCACGTGTCTCAAAGTGGGGGAACAACAATGTCTGTGACCAACTGCCCTTTATCACTGACTGTAACACCAGCTGTGCCAGTGAGGCCTGCCAATGCACAGCCAGTTTTTCTTAGATCCTGAGGTGACCCAACGAGCGAAACTTCTGAACCCCTAGGCCACTGTGGAGGGGGGGGCGGTTTAGCGAGCAGTTTGTGTGAGTAGTTTGATAACAACCTTCTCAGGACCTAGGCTACAATCATCCTCAGGTATCCCCCTCCTACTTCTCTCCTGCTCTTTTCTCCAGCGCTCTCCTCACCAATGTCCCCACTGCTCCCATGCAGCACACATGAATCACACTTGCAAAGGATCGGAAATAACCACTCACCATGCGGTGTATGTTCTACTTTTTTCAGCTTTGTGCTTTTTGCTCTATTTTAATACATTCATTATTTTTCTATAATTCTCTCCCACTTCCTCTTCCAGGAAACCCCACCCTCCTGAAAATGCACCTTTGCCTGTAGACAAGTAATTTTGTCTTGTATCCACAATCAATATTCATGAAAGTAGCAGTCAAGAGATCAGAAGACATATTGCATTAAGTAAATGTCATGCAAAAGACCTCTTTAGAAAAGCAAGAATATTACCTTGAGTTCTAAAGTGTACCTGCCCCAAGCCATGGTATTCTCCATTGCACTATATGCATGTGAAAGTTGGACATTGAATAAGGAAAATTGAAGAAGTATATATGCATTTGAATTGTGATGTTGGGAAGATTATTGAAAGTACCATGAACTGTGAAGAAGTCAAACTGATCCATGTAGGAATAAAGACATAGTGCTCCTGAGAGGAAAGACTTAGAAGACTTCATCTTATATACTTTGGGAATATTATCAGGAGAGACTGTCCCTGAAGAAGGACATCTTGTTTGATAAAGTGAAAGATCAGTGAAAAAGAGGAAGACTCTACTGCAGATGGATTGACATGTTGGCTGCTTTGATGGGCTCGCATATGTGGACAATTGTACGGATGGCACAGAATCATGCAATGTCTTGATCTGTTGTCCACTGCGTCACTATGGGTTGGAGCTGACTTGATGGCACCGAACAACAACAACAACAACAACCCCACACACACACTAACATGAGATTGTGCCGAGGTATCAGAAAGAAAGGCATGTGGATCTTAAAGGTATTTGTTTATTTGTAGCACTATATCAGAAAATCAAAATCTGTTATCATGCCCAGAGTAACTGTAAAATCTCAACAGAAGCTTGTTTTAATATGGTATTCTGAATCTAGTGGAAGCTAACAAAGCCTGGGTTTTTAATTCAGAAACCCTCAATGTTGTCACATTCACAGAGATGTGTATTTATTGTTATATATATTTCAAAATCCAGGGAGGATCTGGCTCAGAAAAAACATGTGCAACTCTCTCGAAGAGTTCTTACTTTCCCTATGTTAAGGCACATGTTAAAGGAGGTAATATTTGGAACCCTTGTGCTCACTCTGCTGATAAACTTACTTAATTTCATGAGCACAGTCATCCAGGTACTGAGGAACTTTACATAGGTGACTCAAATACTCACTCTCCTTTGACTTCTATTCTCTCACATCCTGTACCCTCATATTACAACCTGGAGAATCTGGACAAAGTCCGCCTCACCGTTTCCCATTCAGCATAGGTCAGATGAAGTTGGTGATAGCACTCAAATGGACAGTAATAGTAAGTCTAGATGTAAGAATAATAAATACGAAAAAAAATACTTCAAGTCTTTAATGCATGCTGCCCTTTGCCACCAAGATGATTTTGACTCACAGTGACCGATATGAGTAGAGCTTGCTATGAAAGGTTTTCAGATACAAATCTGTTTTTTTTTCTCGCATCACTGCCTGGTGGGAGTAGGAAGCCCAATCTTGCTCCTGGAGAGCTGCTGCTGGATTTGAACTGCCAACCCTGTGGGCCACAGTCCCACACACAACCACTTCACCACCACGGCTCAGCTTCTAACTGTCTTTCTACACACCTGTTAGTGGATTTGAAGCCAAGTTTTTGGCAACTAGTAATTTCACCATTTATGAAACCCAGATAACCCTACTTTACTATGTGGGATTACTAGTACTATTTCCTCTTAGATAAGGAAGTAGCTGCTTTTAACATTTAAGCATCTAGCCTAAAATCAACTTTCATTTCCTTATAAAAAGAGGCTATGGTTTTAAATTAAATTCAAGGAAAAAAATTAATTAAAGTATATTAAATAAGAAATTATTAGTGTGGAAGAGGGTGGGCATGTTTTACCATAAATAAATAAACCCCATTTTTATATGTAATACAGTGAACAAATCAATAGAAATTAGAAAAAGTTGTGATAGACATTTGTAGTGCATTACAGAAAAAGAACGTGCCATGAAATAGTTTTCCAAAGTGAGCTTCAAAATAAGTCAATACTTTCAAGTTGGAAATGCAGCCTAGAAATAGTTCCTAAACAATGATGCAAACTCAAAGCTCTGGTGAGTGCCCTCCTGTGAGGAGGAGGTGTGGTCTCTGTAAGTTGATGGCTTTGACCTTTAGAATTATGATAGAAAAAGTTCACAGTATTAAACTATTTTTGTAAATGTGGGAGAGACAGAACTACATTTTCTGGGACTTGATGTGCACAGTGAGCTAAGTGAATATCATCCATAAAGTCAAGAGGAGCTGAGCTGGTCGAACGGATAGGGCACATATTAAATTGATAGTGATTAATTAGTTTTATGTCACTTTGGTGCTTTTAGACTTGTTCATGGTGTGGTTTTCAATTATTTTAGTATTATTGGAAGAGCCAAGATTAGACCATAGTTATTAGAATTAGATGAGTTATCTTATTTGCAGAGTGGGATAACCTTTGCTATTTTTCTGTCCACGTGATCAGTGCCATTTGCGAAGAAAAGAAAATGAGGGAATGTGAACATATAAAGGCTTAGCAGAGGGTTAGATTTTTTAAACAGGAGGATCAGATAAACTTTATGCTCAAAATTCATAGACGTATTTGGATGGATTTTTTAGGTCCTCATTGTCCCTTTTAGCCATTTTAAAGTTTAGTTTTTTGAAGATATAAAAAATAAGAAGGAAATGGCCTTTTGGTTGGGGGTGGATGAGGGTGGAGATGAGTTTCTGACAAACAATTAGAAAATACAACTATTGTAAATTCCTTATGCTAATTCAGAAAGGATAACCTTTCCAATTATATGCTAAAGATTATCCTGGCATATTTTGTGTATGTGTATGCATGAGAGTAAGTCAAAAAGCATTGCTACAAAATTAAAGAACTCATTGCTTGTTTAATAACAAAAATATCAAAATATGAAGCTGTTTTATCTTGACCTTTCTGCCAGCTAGGTTAATACCCTTTGAAAGCAGTGTCTCTATCTTTCTAACCCTTTCACCAGGGAACCCTGAGCTCTTTGACTTATGCCATATCAAAAGAGCAACTTGGGCTCTTTTGAGGGATGCAGATCATGTTCATTTGAAAATGGTCTTTGAGTTTAACAGCTAAAAGAAGTTGAAGTGGCTAAGTCAGGATGATAACATGCATACAGTAAATTTTCCCAATGAAATTTTCTCGGAAAATCTTACCCTCAAAGAATGAGCAGGGACATACATTGTTGTAGCTGAAAACAACAACAATAAGAATAACAACAAAAGAATTTTTTTCGTGCAAGCTTCTTGATCTTTTTCTCATCTATGCAATTTGCAATTTCCTTAGAACTTCATTATAATAAGCTCCAAGATTTTCCTGCATCCTTCAAAAAAGTATGGGAACAACTGTGCTGCCCCACTATGTCATATATTTAACTAACCTAGTAAAGGCCCTTGAAAGCTACTCTTTTCATTGGATATTTTTTTGAAGGCACTTTAACAAAACTAGCACAAGTGTTTTTCAGGGAGAACTTGCCACAGACTCCTTAATAACAGAGACATGTTTAAGCATGTTTTGCTTAGAATAAACATTTTTCTATGTATATAGTAGAACTCTAGTAGAAATACTTGCTTTCTTTCCCTCAGTTTGAAACCGTTACCAGACACATAGTTCCCAGTAGCTTTACCAAAGTGGATTGTTAATTCACTCTGTTAAAAAAAATAGTCATGATCAGAACTTGATTCATACAGACCCTCTACTACAGATATCTATCACATACCACACCAAGACGTGGGTAATATCAGGCTGGATGACTTGGGTCAAACCCGTACATGACAGTTGAAACCTGCCTTTTGGGGGAAGCATTGCCTCTCTGATAGAATTTGTGTCCATTTGGCTGAGCTAGGAATCTCTGTAGTTTGACAGTTGAGGCATCTCCCTTAAAGGTATCTAGCATAATGTAATAAACTTTATGCTGATATCTGCTGTGAGTTTACATAGAAGTTATGGAAATACTAGGGTGCAGTGCAGTCCCTTATTTAGACCATACACCTAATGTTTTGTCCTCTGGGCATGGTCTACTCATATGTAAGTTAGTGCTATGGGAAAGCTAGCTTGGTTTTTTTCTGATCTGGATTTTATATCTGGTTCATGGATTTCCACTTCTTTGAACCTGAGTCAGTGGCTGCCTACATTGCCTACGTTTCACTGGAAGCCATAGAAGACTACCATCTGCCTTGCCAACCTTGCACTTATCTGCCTTTGTATCCACCAGTCATGTTCTTCCTGCATTGTCTTCCTTTTGTTTCCTCTGGCTTTTCAGTAGATTTGCTCAATATCTGACCCACAGAGAATGTCAGTGCATTATCATAAGCTTAACCATGTAGTGACCTCTACTACAGTGTGACTGTATTTCATGAGTATATTAATACTTATGCAAAGTCTTATTCTAAATTTCAGTTTCAAAAGATCCCCAGAGAAATTTTTTTAGCTATAAAATGGAACAGTGCACCTAGGAGTCACAGTAAGGATTCACTATCATCTAAAAACACAACCCTATGTCAGAGTCTCAGCTATTAAGTGTTGGGGGGGGGGATAATGTGCTATAGGATAAAATGAATGGAAATAAAGCAAAAGTAAAATTCTAAATATGACAATAACCAACTCATAGCAGCTATATATGTTATTTTCTTTGGTTAATTGATAAATTTTTTGAAAACCCTGTTATTCTTGAAATACAGAAAATGAAACATAATTTCTCCTATATAGACAAACATCTGAAAACAAGAGACATTTTCATTAATTGCAAAATGAAAACACACATAAAAAAGAGAAAAATATCAGGATGAAAAACTATTATAGCATACATTGCTATTTAATGACCAGATTTCTTTTCCTGTTCTTCTGAGGACCAAAGATAGAATATGAATCTTTGTTTCTATTTCAGGTTGGTGGGGACAAGCATGCTACTATTGCTTACTTTCAAAATAAACACACTTTTAAAGAAAACCTTATCCGGTAGCATTAGCTTAAAGAAAACTCAAATCCTCCCAGCTGGTTCAATAGGTAACATGATAAACATAGAAAAGATTAAAGTTGTTAAGGATTTTGCCTTGTTTGAATCCACAATCAATGCACTGGGTAACTCTGATGTAAAATATTTTTTTTTAAATTTTATTCTATTGGGGCTCTTACAGCTCTAATCACAATCCATGCATATATTTATTATGTCAAGCACATCTATATGCATATTGCCACCATCTTTTTCAGATGAGATCGGGCGCGTTCAGGGTGTTATGGCCGTAGACCCATCTTTTTCAAAACATTTTCTTTCTACTTGAACCCTTGAACCCTTGATATGAGCTCTTCATTTTTTCCTTCACTCTCCCGTACTCCCTCCTTCAGGAAACCTTGAAATTTATAAATTGTAATGTAGTAAGGAAAACTGATGGTACCTGGCTATGAAAAGATATAGGTTCTGGGGTCTTAAAGGCTTAAAGATAAACAAGTGACTATCTAGCTTAAGAGTTACAAAGCCCACATGTAAGAAGCACACCAGCTTGTTTGATCATGAGGTCTTGATGGAGTGAGGTATCAGGCAACAAAGACACAAAACAACAAAAAATTATATCATTGTAAATGGATGTGTTAGTCCAGGTAGACAAGAGGAACAATATTTCAGAGACACGTATATATGTATAAGGAAAAGCTTTATATACAATAGGAATGGGACACTGAGAAAGCATCCCAGCCCAGTCCAGTTCAAAGTCATAAGTCCGGTATTAACCCATATGTCCGAAAAAGTCCACAAAGTCCAAAAGTCCATAAAGTCTTCTTCCGACTCACGAAGTCCACAGGTCATTGGGTGCAGAATCCCAGTGCTGGCAGGTCACCTCGCCTCCAGGGCTCAACAGCAGAAGCAACTCATCATTGGCAGAGGTCTCCATCTGGCCATCCCAGCTTCAGAGGTCTGGTTCTATCAGGGCAAAGCTGTGTGGTCTCTCCGCCAGCTCCTCCAGCTTCTCGAACACTGCCAGCTTGTCTTGTCCATGATTAATCATCTCTGAAACTAACTCCTAACAACTGGGGAAGATAGCGTCTCATCTTCACGAGGGAAATACTGCGAGATTTCCCAGGAGTCCCAGGTGAAAGCCATGCCCACACAGAGGCCTCATCGGCTACTCAATGGCTATCTCTGGATTAACAGGCCAGACTTCACCTCTATGTTTCAATTATGAAATTAACATAAGCACATGACTGCCACAATGGGGAAGAGGGCGGAGTGGAGACCCAAAACCCACTAGGTAGGAACATAAGAAAAGGGGGGAGAAGTAAGGGAGATTTGATCTCAATGGTCAACATAGGCTCCCTCCCAGGGGGACAGACAACAGAAAGGTGGGTGAAGAGAGACAACAGTTGGGGTAAGCCAGGAAAAATAAAATTGTATTTTTTGCCTTCCATGCCTTGAAACTGTTGAAAGGCAAGGATGTTACATTGAGGATTAAGCTGTGCCTGGTCTACGGTGTGGTATTTTCAATCACCACATATGATTGTAAAAATCAAATATTGGAAAACTGAAAGCCTTTTGCTTTTGAATTATGGTGCTGATGAATACCATTGACTTTCAGAAGAACCAAACAATCTGTCTTTGAAGATGTAGTTCATATACTTTACACATGTCAGGAGAGACCATCCCTGGAGAAGGACATCATGCTTGGAAAAATACAGGGGTGAAAAAAGAGAGGAAGGCCCTAGACAAGATGGATTGATACCGTGGTTGCAACAATGGGATAAGGTGTAGGAACAATTGTGAAGATGGCACAGAACCAGGTGCTTTTTACTATATTGTACATAGGGTCTCGAGTCAAAACTCACTTGATGACTTCTAACAATAACATTAATTATTTAATATGTCCCTTCTAGCTAATGAACTGTTGTAACACATACCAAATGATTGAGTACTTTTTTTTTAATGGGCTGTCCAGTCATTTTTGACTTATAACAGTCCCGTGTACAACAAAACTAAATCCTGCCCACTTTGTGCCATCTATCTTCAAAATGTTTGAGTCCATTGTGGTAGCCCATGTGTCAATCCATATCATTGAGAATTTTCAATGAACTCACTTGTCTACTACTTCATTGAACATTGAGACCAGGGTATGGTTTGCTTTTGGTAACAACACAATACATACGACCATGTCTCACTATCCTTGACTCTAAAGATAACCCTGACTCTTTTTCTGAGATAAATTTGTTAATTGTTCTTTCATGCCATAGTATATGTAATATTCTTCTCCAAAATTATGATCCAGTGACATCAATTCTTCTTTCACATTCCATGTTCATTGTTTATATTTCCCCATACCTATAAGATTATTGAAAAGACTTTGATTTGGATCTTGTCTCCAAAGTTACATATTTGCTTTTTAACATTTTCAATGGATGTTTTATAGCAGATTTACCCAATAGGACATATTGTTTAAATTCCCAACAGCTCATTTCAGGGACAGTGATTGTTGGTCCAAGTAAAATGAAATTCTCTGCAGCCTCAATCTTTTCTCCATTCATCATGATGGTGCATCTTGGTCTAGTTGTCAGGTATTGTCTTCTTTAAGGAGAGGTGTAATCCATATGGAAGGTGGTAGTCTTTGAACTTCATCAATATGTGCTCCAAGTTCCCTTTGATGTCAACACTATACGTTCTCTCTATATGTGTGTTGCGGTTGTTAGGTGCAGTTGAGTCAGTTCTAACTCAATGGAATCCTACGTACAGCAGAACTAAGCCCCACACAGTCCTGTGCCCTCCCCAAGATTGTTCTTAAGACTGATCCCATTGATGCAGTCACTGGTCCATTCAACTTGTGGAGAGTCTTCCACTTTTTAGCTGCACCTCCACTTTATCAAACATGATGTCCCTTTCCAGATAAGGATCTCTCCTGATAATATGTCCAAAGTATATAAAACAGTCTTGCCATCCTTACCTCTAAGGAGCACTCTGGCGTCACTTCTTCCAATAGACATCGGATAGTCCTTTTATCAGTCTATAGTACTTCCAATGTTCTTCTCCAGCACCACCATTCTGATGCAGGGATTCTTCGACAGGCTTCCTTATTCAGTGCATATATAAAGGTAGTAAATCTTCTAATCATGACACCAAGTTCTTCATGTTGTCCAACTTCTTGGATTATTTGCTGAGCATAACATTTGAATAAATGGAGTGAAAGAATACACCCCAAATGTACACATTTCTCCATCTTAAACCATGTCAGAGAGTCTCATGTCAGCAAGCACAGTATGGCAGATTCTGTCTTGATCAAATAACTGTATTGTGAGTGTTTCTGATCATGAATTGTAATCTGATATTTTTTTAATAAGCTCCACAATTTTGAGCATTGTTCATGGGTTCTTTGTGGCCATTGCAAATTACTGAATGCAGAAAAGAAGTATACATCCTCAGGAAGGGAACACAGAAGATAAGTGTGCTATAGCAAAATGTGAGGAAGAAATTAGATGGTCCCCGGCTATCTGATAAAGTAGCATCTGGGTTCTTAAAGGGTTTTCTTCAAATAGGCAGCCATATAAGTCCACTATTAGTCAATGTAGGATTTTAAATCATACAATCTGAAGTTAAAGTTGGGATTGGTAAAAGAACAGAAATTGGAAGAATTCTGCTTGCAGAAGACTGTAGATGACAGGGTGAGCTCAATATTCATTTGTGAGAACTACATAGAAAATAACCCTCCAGTGATCTCTCTCTTCACAATGGAAGGATGGGAAGAAAGTGGTTATTAAACAGAGGCATTGGAGAGATGGTTAGAGAAGATCAACAGCATCAATCTGACTTGAACAGCTAAGTATTCTCAGTTGGTCTGCCTCTCATGCATGAGGAACCTGGTTTGGTTTTCAACATTTTCTGTATTTGGGGCATGTTTTTGTTTTGGTTTGCTTTGTTCATATTAGGGTGCTTCTCTGAGGTGTGAGGTCCTTGGAAGCCACCCTCTTGACGTGGTTTGATATGTTTTTCTGTGTTTTTGCTATATGTAACTCAGGATTGATGAGACTACAGGGACAGCAAGTAGAATAAGAATTTCAGGGTGGTGTGGGGTGAGGTACATTAGTGGTGGGGAGATAAAAGGGACACAATGTCAAGAAGTTCAGGAAGGAAAAGAATGCTTAGAAACCATGGTAGTAATTGTACAATTCTGCTTGGCATGATTAAACTATGGAATGATAAAATGTGTATTATCTCCCAATTAATAATATTTTTTAAAAGAAGAATAGTAGAAATTTTCATATGAGTACAATGACTATTCCTAGACTTAATTAAAAAAAGGTTTAGGGATGGAGTATGTCTGACCTCTGTCTTAGAAAAATCAGCTTTGAGGAGTTAGAGGAGGGTATGCAGGATCCCCTCACAATTTTTGCAACAAAGAATGAGAATGGAAAACTGTGTGCCTTTTTCAGGTCTAAAAATCCTTCTATTCTGTTTGTGTTATGCCTTGCAGCAAAAGGTACCTGTCACTTTATATACATAGATCTAAATACAGATATATGGTTGCAAAGTTGGATAGATGCAACTTGTTTCAAGCAATGGCAAAATGTTTCCTATTACTATCACCAACAATAAATCACAGCACAAACCACTTACCTCTGGATCTTTATCTCTAGAGTAAGAGGTTCTGTTTTGTTATGTTTTTAACATTAGCACAATTGACATTTTGGACAGAGTAATTCTTGTTGTGGGAGACTGTCTTGCACATTGGAGGATGTCTGTGCAGAGTCTCTGGCCTATAACAACTACCAGTTGTCACTGAGTTGATGCTAACTCATGATGACACCATGTGCTACAGCACAGTGCTCTGTAGAATTTTCGATTACCTTTCAGACACGGATTTCCAGGCCTTTCTTCTGATGTTTTCTGAGTGGATTTAAGCCACTAACCGTTTGGCTAGCAGAAGGGTTTTTTAGCTGTTTGCATTGCCCGGAAACTTCCTCTACTCACTCATATCCTTCTGTAAGTGGCAATCAATATTATCTTCTGAATTTGTCAAATGTTGATGAAGTGAAGTGATGAGGATGGTGATGGTGAAGGGTATGCAAAATTATAATTAGTTGAGAACTGCAGCTCTACATGTAGTGATTGGAAAGAATAAATCTTTATGTATATTACTATTACAGGCCACCTCTGAAAAGGTATGATCACTAAGAGATAAACAGGTGATTCTCCACCTGTGGATTGAAACCCCTGTGGAGGTCAAGCAACCCTTTCACAGGGGCTGCCTGATTCATAACAGTACCAAATTACAGTTCTGAAGTAGAAATGAAAATAATTTTATGGATGCAGGGGCACCACAACACGAGGAACTGTATTAAAAGGTCTTGATATCAGTAAAGTTGAGAATCACTGCTACAAGCAGAAGTATAAGTAATGCAGAAGTTAAATTGTTGGAGACCTCAAGTAGTAGGAATGGTGAATGACATTTCTGTATTGAGCAATAGGAGATAGGTTTGAAAAAGACTGAGCATCACAATCTCAATGAAATTCCTCAGAGGAACAAAGACATTTAGCTTTACAAAGGGATGAGGTAGAGAGGTGAATCTCTCCATATATCATTTCAGATGGCCTAAGATGTCATTACTACATTAAGAGAAATGGAGGAAGTATAGAGAAAAAATAATTGATTTGACTTGAGAATTATGTCTAAGAACAAACTTCAAGTATGCCTAATGGTATATGAATTGACTAGAAACAAACATATCAGAAATCCAGTAAGTCTTTTATTGAATTGTATTGCTAAAAAAACCATCCACTCAAATAAAAATCATATCTGTCTCTCAAGTTTTCTCCTTTAGGAAGCAAGTTGTAAAGTCAACTGACTTCAGAGAATTAATATTTCCCAAAGTTCAGTTCAGATGCAACAAAGGGGGATGATAGACAAGGTAGAAAAATGATAGTGATAGGAAGTAAAGAAGTCAGAGCCAGGAATAATAGGGAATGTTGGGCAAGAATATGCAGAAGAAAGATTCAAAGTTTAGTCAAAGAGGGATTCCCTTATCTATTATTATAGTAGAAAGTCTTCTGCATATGAATATATGCATTACACACAGAGACTTACTTCTATACTTTGAACTGCAAATTTAGCAACTCTCAAAAGATAATACGTGATACTTAAGAGTATTAGTATAGCTACTCAATCCAACTCTACATAGATTGTCTCAGGACTGGACAATGAACTCTCTGTCAGTCTAAAATATGTTTATTTTGTTTAACATGATTGTTAAATCAAGTTAATCCTGATGAAAACAGAAAGGGAAGATTCAAACTTGAGAAATTTGGGGGAACTATTAGAAAGAAGCAAGACAAGTCAAAAATAACAGCCAACAACTTTTACTGTTCTTGTGATATTTAATTTTACAGGCATGTTTATAATAATTTTTATAATGTCACTGTATTTCACTGTCTATAAAATATAAGTGATATATGCTCATTTAAATAAGTAAAATTATATGAATAAATTAAAAGTGAGCTATTTACTTCTTCCGTCCTTGTATCCTAATGTATATTGTGTTTAAATCAATACTAATAACCTTGTACTTATTTTTAAAATAATTTCTTGAGGTTCATACAATAGGATAAGATAGGTGTGATCATTTTATTGTGCCAACTAGCCTTCTGTAGGAATCTGTGGGTGGAGTTTCATCCTGTTGCAGATTGGTTGGGGGGCAACCAGGATAAGTGGCTCTGCAAAGCCAGTCTCTTCCTCTCTTTTCCCTGGTGATTGGACCAGCATGCTGCTGCCTGAGGTTGTCCTTTGCCTCAACTATGTGCTGCACTACCTGTAGGCCAAGTCAATCCAAGGATCATGTCACTGTGCCTGGCTAGAGCTTGAGGCTCCTTCTGGACTTCCTTCACTATGCTGCTACTGCTGCTGCCTCACCTCCCTCTACCTGCTGCCCAAAGGCCAGCTCTGCTCATCTTGCTTGAGGGTAAATTCCAACGCCTGCTTCCTTGACCTTGGACCTGGACCAGTGTGAGTGGAGGACCTTCAGTATGTTAACAGTTCCATGAAAGTGAATTGAACTGAGCCTGCAGTACTGTGTGTGGACTAATTAGCTGTTGTATTCCTTCTCTTATATAAACCTGTCCTTTTATATGTAAATATAAAATCATAATGCCCTGATTTTGTTTCTCTAGAAAGTCAAGATATCATGTTGAAAGCGAAAGTATGCCCAATGATTCAAAGAAACAAACAACCTCATTGGCATCAATTCAAGTCTATCCATTGCTCCTGCCTAATAAAGCAGATGAGAGCAAGAGAACGTATGAGAGAGAGTTATTGTTTTGCTTTGTTATTTTGTTTGAACAGAAAGAAATCTGGGCTGATTATTCTTTGCTTATTACCTGTGTCCCTCAAATATCTCTGGCGTGTACCTTTTTTCTGTTGAGTTCGTCATTAAATGTAGATCAGAAGGGGAGAGAAGAGGTTTAGTGTCGCCTCTGTACTTCTTTTCTTAACTACAGTTTCCTTCCAAATTTATTGTCATTGTGGATGAGACCATGGTTTTTTCTTTCTTTTTTTTAAAGGATCTTTTTGTTGTGAATTGGATAGAACTTTACAGAGATCATAAGTTTTACAGTAAATCATCTATATACATTGAATTTTGTCTCAGCAATTTCAATCATTTTAATGTAATATCACTTATCCCATTTCAAATGATAGAAATAATGCATGGGAAATAATATATTTTTAGAAATAATTATATGTGCATATACACACATACATATATACACACACATAAATATATATATGGATGTTGCCAGATGGAATAGGCAGGAATCAAATGGACTACATCTGTGGTAAGAAAAATGGAAAAGCTTAATATTCCTAGGCTAAACAAGGGCAGGGGAGATCTTACCATAAATTATCAGTTGCTCATGTGCTAATTCAAGTTGAAGTTGGAGAAAATTAAAACAAACCAAGAGAGGAAAGTATGACTTTGAGTTTACTCAACCTGAAATTAGAGATAATTTCAAGAATGGACTTGATGAATTGAAGGTCAACAACCAAAATGCAGATGAATTATGGAGTGGCTGAAGATTATCATACATGAAGATAGCAAAAGGTCAGTGAAAAGACAGGTGAAAAAAAATGTGTTACAAGTGGCTTTGAAACCATATTTTGAACTTGCAATAGCTAAAGCAAAAAGGAAAATTATAAAGTAAAATGATTGAGTAGAGGATTTCATCGGGCAGTTCAAGGAGACAAAGTTGAATGACATGAGCAGAGACTTGGAGTGAGGAAACCGAAAGAGAAGAACACAGTCTACTTCTCAAGGTGAAAAATCCAGTTTAAGTATTAAAGGATTCTGTAGAAAACACTTTAGTCATTCCCTAGTAACATTTTACTGCTACTATTTTATCTTCAGTAAAATGATACTTTTGTGGGATTTTAATATTATTTGATAACTTTGCATTCTATTGTGTCAGCTTTCCTTGCAATGGGCACAAATATGGATCACTTGCTTGATAAAAATAGAGGGTTTGAAGCATTTACTGGTAAAGACCCAAAACTGCAGCTTTCCTCGTGTTTACATTTCAATAAAGAAAACAAAATCTCTTGTCAGTTGATCAATAGTGGCAATATGATAAACAGGAAAATTTTGGAATCAAAAATTTTATTTTATTCTTTGTTTTTTTTGTGCTTATTTTGTTTATTTTTTAATAATCCTATGGGGGGCTTCATACAACTATTATCATAATCCATGCATCCATCCGTTGTATGTCAAACTCATTCGCCATCATTCTCAAAATATTTGCTTTCTACTTAAGGCCTTGGTATCAGCTCCTCATTTTCCCCTCCCTCTCTGTCCCCCTCTCCCTCATGAGCCCTTGATAATTTATAAATTATTATTATTTTGTCATGTCTCACACTGTCTGATGTCTACCTTCACCCACTTCCCTGTTGTCCATACCCCAGGAAGGAAGTTATATGCAGATCCTTGTAATTGGTTCCCACTTTCTACTCTACCTTCCTGCTACCTTCCTGGTATCACCACTCTCACCACTGGTCCTGAAGGGATCATCGGTCCTGGATTTCCCATGTTTCCAGTTCCTATCTGTACCAGTGTACATCCTGTTGTTTACCCAGATTTATAAGGTAGAATTGGAATCATGATAGTGTAGGACTTCTTGTTTTAAAAACCTGGTTTTCCTTGTTCCTACTGTATTGGAGGGGAGGGAAGGTGTAAAGGAGGACAGGTTCCTATTTACCAAAGATTCAATAATATGATGGTTTACCCTGGTTACTCTGCACAGCATGATAAGTAATGTCCCTGCCTATAAATAACTATAGAGAATACTACCATAAATATGTTTAGGATCTAGTTTCAATAATAGGATATAAAAGTAGAACGATTTGTGATGAAGGATTATTTTCAATATATAGGATTTGGGAATCTTCTTACTAGACAATTTAGGGGTGGGGTAGGTTAAGCCATAAGGTCCTCATTGATTTCCTTTATCCTTCTGCTCTACTTTAATTATAAACCCTAGCTTGTTTCTTATTTGTATTCTATTTTGTATTTTATTACATCATGGTAATAACAGTATCAGCATCACTGACTGACTTACAAATATTGTTACAAGCAAAAAGAATATTCATTGTACTGTTAAATAAAATTTATTTTACTTGGACCCACAACTAATGCCTATGGAAGCAGCAGCCAATATATTAAATAATGTATTTCCCTGGGAAAATCTGCTACAAGAGAATTTACATAAAATTTTAGAAAGCAAAGGTGTCTTGTTGAAAACTAAAGTATGCCTGATGCTTCAAGTAAAGAAAAATACCCTCAATTTCATAAAATCAACCCTACCCATTTTTTAATGCATGCATGTGTTAGATAATAAATCAGGAAAACAGAAGATTTGCTGGCTTTGCATATTGGTGTTGAAAAAAACATTAAGCAATCAGAAAACTTCCAGAAAAATGAATAAATCAGTCTTCCAAGAAGTATGGTCTGAATGCTCCTAGAATCAAGAATGGCAAGATTTTGTTTCACATATTTGGACATATTATCAGGAGGAACGGGTAGAATTTCACTTCTCAGTAGGGGGTCAGCAAGAGGGAAGAAGTCTTTGGTGTGATGCCTGACACAGTGGCAACAGCCACCTTCTCAAATGCACCAACAGTTTTGAGTGTGCAACAGGATCAACTTTGTTCTGCTTACATAGGATGTTTGACTGTAAGGTCAACCCAGCAGCATCGAGCACAACATCCACCATTGATGATTTGAAATCTTCTTTGTTAAGGTAAAATTTCCATTCAATAAAGTGCCCACCTTTTAAACAAAAAATTCTATGTTCGATAAAATATATGCAATACAACAAATGTGGGAAGTCACATAATCATCACAATAATTAAGATCCAGAGCCTTTCCATCATCTTATATGATGCTTTTGTGACCCTCCCTAACTGATTCTCAACCCAACCCAACCCTGCGGGGCCGGGGACAAGAGGTCTCCGTTTTGTTATTAGATTTGTGTTTTCTAGAGTTTCGAATGAATTAAATCATACATGATATACTCTTTTGTATCTGGCTTCATTGGCTTTGTATAATGCTTTTGAGATTAATTGATGATTTGAAATGTATTGGTAGTCTATTCCTTTGGTGAGTAGAATTGTACTTTATCGATACAGTAAAAGTTCTCTATTCATCTATTGGTAGAAAATGGATTGCTTCCATTTTAGGTTAATATTAAAAAACCTTCCATGAATTTTTTTTTGTTTTGGGGGCATCACTGCCCCCTGGTGGGAGTGGGAGGCCCAGCCTTGCTCCTGGAGAGCTGCTGCTAGATTTGAACTGCCAAGCCAGTGGGCCACAATCCTTCTATGAAATTTCTGTATAATTCTCTGTGTGAACATAAAATTTCATTTGTCATCAATAATTATCTGGTTGTAGAATTAGTATATCATCTTGTAAGTATTTTATTACATAAGGAAAAGATAATTTTCAGAGTAATTTTACATTCCTACCAGCTGCTATGTACATATTCCAGTGACACGTGGATTAATGTTTTCGCTAAACAAAAAAGCTGATGGAATCCATCACTGGATCTGCAGTCTCTTGTAGAGATCTGTTGGTTCAGAAATGCTATTAAGCAATTCTACTTGGTCCTCGGGGTCACCGGCAGCCAGATTGACTGGCTGGCTGATGTACCAGCATATTATGAGAATTTTGGCTTTGCAGTGGTTATTTGCAATTGGTGTTGTCAGTTTTTTGCATTTTTGTCAATTTTTGTATATGAAGCATTTCATTGTGGCTTTAATGTCATTCATCTAAAGATTTATTATGTTGGCCAACTCACATTTTTATTAATATATACATAAAGCTGAACAGATTCTAAAGACATTTATGTAATGTCTGCTCAAATCCATTTGGTTTTTAGATTGTTTTATACTTGTTTTTAATTATATGAATATTTAATGTATGTAGAGCCATTCTTCTTTCAGATATATGTATTTCAAGTATTTTTCTCCTAGGTCATTTGTGCCTTTTTGCTTTCTTAATGCAATGTTTCAAAGAAAAATATATTTTATTTGGATATATTTTATATATAAAGCTTGGTATATTTTATTTTTATGTTTTTTCTTTAAAATATCATTTGAAATTTCTTAAGAAAATTTTGCTTTCATCAAGAAATCAAATTATTTTCCTATATTTATTTTAGAAATATTATAGGTACCTTTTACATTTAAGTCTATGTTCCATTTTGAGTTAATGTGACTGCTATGAGTCAAAGGGTCCAGATTCATCTTTTTCAATGTGTATACTTAATTGATTTGGCATTGTGTATGGAAAATATTATTTTAACATATTTTAGCATATTTGCCCCCAATCAATCTGTGACTTTATATCTGGAATCTTTAGCTCTATATTACTAGGACAGACCCCAGCACTGTGTTCATTCAGTTTTAAATTAAATATAATTACATAAGATGTATCTTTGTTATTTATTACCACTAGTGCTCAAATAATCACCTGAATTGAGTAGATATAAGCTTCTTACTTGTTCACCAGGATGGGAGTTCTACATATCCTATAACATATCTTAGCACACATGTCTGCATTTACACAAAGAGGGCACTGCCCTGATTGCTCTAAGGAGCTGTCATGGTAGTCATTAAAGCATTCAGCTGCTAGCCAAAAAGTGAGAACTTTACACCCTGGAGTTGCTCCAGATAGCAAGATGTGGCAATTTGCCTCTGTAAAAATATACAGCCTAGAAATGCCATGGGGTACTTACTTCTGTCCTTTACAGTCACTTTGAGTCAGAAGTGACATGACAGCAGTGGTTTACTGACCAGTTATTATAATAACTCTTGGAATAATGGAAAGTCATTCCTCAATTTTACACTTTCCCCAAATCATTTGCTCTATTCATGGTGTTTGAAAGGAGCCTTGGTAGAGCAATGGTTAAGGGTTAATCTGCTAACTGAAAGGTTTCCAAATATTTGCTTCCACTTTGTAGGTTGTCTTTTCCCTTTCTTAATAATTCCTCTTACACAAAAGTGTTTAAAATTTAATACAATGTACATAGGTCTTTTCTCTTGTCCAGACTTTTGCTATCTTATCTAAAAATCTTTAGAAACAAGTTTACCATTATGTTTTCTTTTAAGCTTTTTATGATATAGGAGCTATATTTAGGTCATTGATTTATTTAGTGTTGATGTTTGTATATTTAGTGAGATGTGGGTCCAGTTTTATTTTTGTATGTGTAAATTCTTTAAGTATCATGTGCTGAACAAACTATCTTTTGGTATTGAATAAACAAGGTGGGTTTTTTTTGAGAATCAACCAACCTTAGGGCATACCTTTGTTCCTTGAATTCATTGTTCTATAGGCCTGACATATCATCAACACACTGTTTTTATCACTACTGTTTTGTAGAACATGTTGAAACTGAGCAAAGTGAGGGATGTTTACTCAAAGAATCTTTTGGATAGCTGGGCTCTATTGTAATTCCATACGAATTTGAAATATTCTTTTCCAGTTCTTCAAAAGAGTGGTTGGAATTTTAGTAAGAATTGGATTATTCTGTAGTTCACTTTTAGTGGAATTGTCATCTAACCTTGTCTCCCAATTTGTAATACAGAATGTCTTTTTGTTTGATGTTGTGTGTTGTCAACTTGATTCCAACTCGTAGTGACTCTTTATGGTAGAGTATAACAACTACAGAGAGTTTAGTTGGCTTTTAAGGAACTGATCACTCTATCTTTTCTGCCACGTAGTAGATAGTAAGTTTGAACCATTTACCTTCCAGCTAACAGCATAGAAGTTGAGTTCTCTACTATTGAGCTAATGGGCTCTTTTTCTTGTTTGTTTGTTTAGTTCTCTTTGAATTCTTTTCAACAGTATTTTTATAATTTTCATTGTAAAGATATTCTGGATATTTGGTTAAGTTTATATCTAGCTATTTTACTCTTTTTAGATATTACTGTAGAGTGTATCTTTTCCAGATTTCCTTTTAAGATGATTTGTTGCTGATGTATAGAAATACAACTGACTGGTATGCAAGCAAGGTGCTTTTTACCCTTCACTTTGAATTTCTTAGCTGTGGTAGTTTTCTTGTAGACTCTGAGAATCTTTGCCTGTAGTATAATATCATCTGAGAATAACACTAGTTTATCTTGGATCTGATTTCAATGTCTTTTCATTATCTGATTGCTCTGGATCGGCCTTGGGGGTCGATGTTGGATAGCAGTGGTAGAATCAGACATCCTTGCCTTTTTCCTTTCAGCTTTCAGTGTTTCATCATGAAGCATGTTGACTGCAGGGTGTTTGGAAATTCCTTTTATAATGTTGAGGAATTTCCTCTCTATTCTTTGTATTCCGGTGTAATCTCTGGTTTGCTAACAAGTGGTTCTCACTGTGGTGGGCAACCTGTAAGATGACCCCAAATTCTCTCTACTTTGTGACTCATCTGCTGCTTCTTGTGTATGGGCTGCAGCCAGTCATCACGCAAAGGAATGGAATAATGTAGAAGTGATGGAAGACCACCTTTGGTATTAAAGAGACACTCGGGCTTCTATCTCAGTTGCTTTCCTTAGTCGTTCGGGTTGCTTGTTCTGTGGGGCTCAGTTGTTAAACAATGAGCCATTCCTGTGGATAATCATACAAGAGCAAATCTGGAGATGGAATTTCTGAGAACTGCCAATATCAATAAGGCATTGGGGAAGCTAGTCCTTCTCTGGGTAAGTTCTGTTATGGCAGTTTTGGGAATAATCTTGCTTGTAAACTTTGAAGACTAGTTAGAATCACCCAGATAAGCTTCTATTAAATTCCTGAAAATATCAACTGGGGCGTTTAATTTTTACCAACATGAAGCAGGGAGAAAGGGTGTCATGCAGTAACAGATATTTATTATATCGACTTGATAAAAATGAATAAATAAGTGCTCTTTTTCTTTATTTTCTAAACTGGATTTTATAGAAGTATATGGTTAGATAAAATTCAACAGTGAATCCTTCTGGCCCTAGGATTTTCTTCTTGTGAACACTTTTAATTAAAATTTTAATACTCTTACAAAACAGCCTCATTTTGGTTTTCATTGTTTTCATATATTGAATTTGATCATTTTAGTTGTTCAGTAAATTGGTGAATTGTTCCTTTTAATTACCTACTTAGTTTTTCTGTTGTTAGCTATTTCCTAATAGGTTCTAATTCACAGTGACCCTATGTCCTACAAAATTAAATATTATCTGGTCCATGGCCATAACCACAATCTTTTTTTATGTTTAAGTCCACTGATATCCATTATGTCAATCCATTTCATTGGGGATCTTCATATATTTTTAGTTTCATGATAACATGTTCAAAGTACATTAAATATATCACAATAATCTCCTTTATAAGGAACATTTGGGCTATATTTATTTCAAGATGAAGATTTTCATTATTTTAGCAGTTCAAAGTGTAGTCAATATTGCAAATTCACTAATTAATTTCCAGTCTTTATTCTCCACATCTCCAATGTGTATAAGGTGATGGAAAATATCATGACTCGGATCAAGAGAACTCTAGCTCTCAAAGTTATAGCTTTGTATTTTAGTACTTTAAAGAGATCTTTTGCAGATTATTTAACCAACACATACATTGTTTGCATTCTTTTTTCTTTTTATAAACCATTTTATGGGAGATAATATACATATCATTTCATATTTCAATCACATCCAGCAGTATTATACAATTTCTACTTCAATCATTATGCTTAAAACCATTGTTCTTTCTTGAACTCTTTGACATGAACTCCTTGTAACTTTTGCCCCCCATGCCCCCAACTGTACCCACCCCAGAAACTCTTATACCATTAGATGTCTATTTAGGCTCATCAACATTGGGTTTTGCATACTGAAAAACAAGTACCAAAAAACAAGAGGGCTGTCCCCAATGATGTGTCAATGGACATTGATTGTGGATCTAAATATATAAAACGCTTGACAAATTTGATATTTTCTTTTCTTTTTAGGCATCGTTGCCCACTGGTGGTGGGAGTAGGCGGCCCAGCCTTTCCTCCTGTGGAGTCACTGCTGGAATTGAACCTCCATCCCAGTGGGCTGTAGTCACATGCACAACCACTACACCACCTGGGCTCAGCCCGACAAATTTGATATTTTCTACATTTATCATTGTATGTGTTTGTTTTTGTCTATGTGTGAGGGTTTGGGTTGTGTTTTTGGTTTATATTAAGGTGTAATCCACAATAAAGGCTATAGTCCTAGGTCTTCATCAGTAACTGCTTCAGGTCTTCTTCCTTGTTAATACACAAGCTGGTGCCATTTGCATAACACAGGTTGTTAATAAGATTTTTTTTTCAACTGAAGTGCTGTGCTTTTCCTCATATAGTCTAGCTCCTTGGATTATTTGCTCAGGATACAAATTGTGGAAGCAAGGTAAAAGAATAAAACCCACACTGACACACACTTTTTCAGATCTTAATTCTACTAATCTTCTTGCTCTATTCAAATGATTGTCTCTTGATCTGTATATACTTTCTGGTTGAACACAACAAAGTGTTGTGTGGTTCCCATTTCTTGCAGTGTTATCCATACATTGCTATGATCCATGCCATCCAATGTTTTTGCTTAGCTCAGAGAACAGAAGCAAGAATTTCTCTGCCATCTTCTACTTTCTGCCAAGAGCCATCTGACATCAGCAGTGATAGCATTCATTACATATCCTCTTCTGAATCCTCCCTGAACCTCTCACAGATACCTGCTTATTTAATGCTGTAATGTTTTTTAGCTGCATACAACAAAATTTTATTCTGGGAAATATTAAAAGTTTGATAATTTTTTTCATTCTGATGGGTCATCTTTCTTTGGAATTGACAAAAATATCGATCTCTTCAAGTTCCCCAATTAGCTCATAACAATTTAAAATTTTCTTTTAACTTTTGTAAGATCTATATTTATGTATTCTCTTTCATTTTGAATATTAATAATTTAAACATTTTAGTCAGACTGAAAAATTATCATTTTAGTCACCTTTCCAAAGAACTAGATTTTAGTTTCATTACTTTTTTTATTTCACAAATTTCTACTTTTATCCTCACTGTTTTCTTCCTTGTATTTCATGTATTTTGTGATCTATTAAAGTAGAAACATACTATTGATTTTGGATATTTCTTCTACTGTAAGCAGATAAATGTTTTAAGTTCCCTCTGAGAACTATTTAGAAGCACTTTTAATTTATATAAATCATATTTTAATTTTAATTCAATTCAAAATATTTTTTCTTTTGTTATTTCTCCATTTGCATAGTTTATTGTTCAGAACTGGAAAGATTGATTTTAAACATATTTCTGAATATTTGCTTTTATTGATTTATGAGTTAAATCTATAAGATATAAAATAAACTGAATGATTTCAAAAATTATAAATGTATTAAAATGTATTGAAGTATTGTATTACTAAAAGCATGATATGTCTTACTAAATGTTCCATGCATTCAATAGTTTGGAATGATATATTTATGTTAACAAAGTCAAGCAGGGTGATAGTATTTCTTATGTCTTCTATGCCTTTAACACATTTTTATTTACTTGTTTTATCAATGACTGCTAGAAGAATGTTGAAATCTTGAGCTATCATTGTTGATTTTTCAATATTTCATTTCACATTAACTAACTTCCATTTCCTATAGTTGGAAACATTATTAAGAGCTTACACATCTAAACTTATAATATTTTCCTGATAAAATTATTCTCTAATCATCAAGAAGGGTTTATCCTTATTCCTGGAAATATATTTTATTTCAAAGAGTGATTTACTCTTTATATAGCTATATCAGGAATTTTTATGTGCATTTAATGGTTTTCAATTTACCTTTCTGTGTCTGCATTATTTATTTATCCTTTCAGAGAGCGGTATTCTGACTTTATTACACAGTTTGACAATCCATGCCTTTTAATTATAGTTTGGAGACTATAATCCATATATTTATCAATATAGATGGGTCTGAGTCAACTGGGTTGATATCTATGTTCTTGTTCTGGTTCCCTCCCTTTCATCTTTGTTTTTAGACAGAGTATTATTAGAATTATATTTTATTACCAATATTAAGTTATTTATCATAGCTCTGTTTATTTCCTGTTTTTTAAAAACTCAATATGAAAGCAAGCTTTGTGGTCTAATTATCATTGGGGAATCTTGCCTCAGATTCATTGTTGGTTTCAATAGTCTTTATTTTATTGCCACATCAGGAATGCACTTAACTTAAAAAGTTATGTCCTGTTTTCATTTTTAATATTTTCTCTGTCAAACAAAAAGGAGAGGTTTTACCCTCCAATGGCTACTAATAATTGACATCAATTTTGAAGCAGAAATTAGGTGCAACATGTTTAATTTGAAAGAAAGATTGATATAAAAATTTATTTTTTGCTATGTTGACTAGTGGAATCCCTTTTCACATATCCAAAACCTACATTCCGTCATATTTGATCTGTATCAAGTTGGCAGGAAATAAAGAGTCATGATATACCTGTATTAATCCAAATATCTTGTGTTTCAAGTAAGTAATAAGGGAAGGGTGTGGTATCCCATTATCTAAAACTAATTTAGCCTTTTGATTCCCATACCTGGGCCCCTGCAGGAAAGTTCTTTATCCAGAATGGCTATGGAATCTAGCCCAGGAAAGGATTTTTATCTGGATTCGCTGGGTGCTTTCATCCAGTAGTCTACTTTTAACCAGATTGGCTGGTTGGCCTTCCCAGAGACTGATAATATATTAGAGCACATAGACTCAGATGGGGCTTTTGGAGTGATGGGAGACAGGAGGGAAGTACATCCTTTAAACTTGGGCTCCACACTGAATTTCTCATATAGGTAAACTGGTGGGTTATGGAGACAGTGGCTGTGAAAGCTCCAGAAGTGACAGGCAAGCAGACCAAAATGGTGGGAACAGAATGTGAAGACTCAGAGTTGAAGCAGTCTGAGAGGTGAGAATTATGAGTGGGTGATTGCTGACAGAGCAATTTGAGGGTACTTGCATTTTCCTAAAGTTGTCTTAGAGTTGGCCATGAGAAGTAGGTAATCAATTGAGAGGATCTGCCAATGATCAAGTCCACCAAATGTTTAACGTTTCCTGATAGATAAGACCGAACATTGGTGTTTTAGTCAACATATCCCAAGGATTTCATTTTACTGGATTCATAAACTACACCCATAGAAGGAGCGGTCAAGAAGCCAAATCACATAATTCCCTGGGCAGATCTGCTGCAAAAGACTTCTTTAAAGTGTTAAAAAACAAAGATATCACCTTGAGGACTAAGGTCTGCCTGAACCAGGTCATCCCATTTTCAATTGTTCCCCATGCATGGGGAAGCTGAACAAGAGATAAGGAAAGAGAAAAAGAACTGAAGTACTTAAATTATGGTCTTAGTGAAGAATATTGAGGTACCATGGACTACCTAATATATAAACAAATTTGTCTTGAAAGCAGGTTAGCTGAATTCTCTTTACACAGGGGGGATGGACAGACTTTGCCTCCCATCCTTTGGACATACTATCCATGTTTGCAACAATGGGCTCAGATATGAGAACCAGTGGGAGGAAGGGTTGTGCAGTATTTTGATCTGTTGTACTTAGGTTCTATGGGGAAACTGACTTGATGGCGCCTAACGATAACAACAAAATCGGGTGCAATGATTACTTTCAGAATACCACCATGCTAGGTAGAATAGGGGGTCAACAAGAAAGAAGATTCTCAACAAGATGGATTGACCCAGTGGTTGCCACAAGGAGATGAGACACACCCTGGTGGGAGCCTGGAGCAGGACTGGGGAGGGTTGTTTTGCTCTTCTGTACAAAGAATCATAGGAAATTAGCACTTATCTCAAGGGCACCTAAGAAGAACCACCTCCTTTTGCAAGATAGTGGGCTTTGCAACTTTAGGTATTTTTGTATGCTTGCTTGGTTTTCCTTCCAAATTGAGGGTTTAGAATGACTCTGTCTACCTTTTCTCATACAGACAGACAGTCATAACTACATGAGGAAGTCCCCATCACAGAAAAGGGTTCACCTTGCTTTTACACAGTGCAGTACTTTGGGAAGGACATTAGTTCCCTTCATACAGAGAGGAGAAAAAAGAACACGAAGAAGCGATATTTTATTTCAAGATTCGAGTACAGTAAATTCTAGTTTCAAAGGGGGAGTCTTAAACTCAGATAAGAGGAGGCAACTCAGCAGGGAAGAAAAGTGGGGCACACATCCTTAGATATTATAGTACTGTCAGGGATAAAAAGTTCAAGGTTCTACGAAATCTCTTCTTAATAGTTTCTTTCTATAAATGTTCAAGCCACAGTGAGAAGTGTCTGGTAGAAAGCTGGACTTCAAGTGTGGAGACTGGGTCCTAAGACTGGACTTGTGATAGATGACATCGTAAAGAAGGAAATCAATTAGCCTAGATGTGGCTCTAATGAAGTGATGACACAGTGGTTAAAGCTAACCGGATGGCCAGTGGTTCAAACTCACTTGTTGCTTTATGGACAAAAGGTGTGACAGTCTTCTTATGTAAAAAAAAAAAAAAAATCCATCTTGGAGATCTTGTGATGCATTTCTGCTCTGTCCTACAGGGTCAGGGTAAGCTGAAACTTACCCAACAGCAGAGAGCTTAACTTTTGGTCTTTGAAGTAAAACAGAGTCATAAAAGAGCAATTCTGGGGCTGAGGCCCAGTGGAGTAGCAGTTAAGTGTGGGACTGCAGCCCACTCGCTTGGTGGTTCAAATCCAGGAGGAGCTCTCCAGGAGCAAGGCTGGATCTCCTACTCCCACCAGAGGGAGAGTGATGCCAAAAAAAAAAAAAAAAGAGGGCAATTCTGTTTCTTGAAAGACAGAACTATAGATATCATTACTTTACTATATTAGTCTTTTCAGTAGAATAATCTTTTGAACTGTGCCAAATAGTTTTTTTGTGAAACCTGACCATTATTTCAGTCTGAGAAATTTGAAAAGTGAACCAATGTCTGTCATGCTCAGAAAACAATTTAATTCACTGGAGTATCAGAAAAAAATATTGAGAATATATATTACCTGACTGTAACTTTTTATGAGATTAGCGAAACTGCCTATAGTGTTGAAAAGCACAACTAAGAGAAATATTGTAGTAAGAATCTAGTCTGAATATTATCCTCTCGAAAACTCTATTTTCTTCCTTTGGAGCTTAGACTTTAGTTCACTTTACCTGTTTATTGATTTTATTTCATGCTATCTGGATCATCTCTTTTCTAAGTTATAGCTATACAAAAATTGCTGCAGTTATGTTACTAGAGTTAGAACAAGAGATAGGAGAATTTTGTGGCAGCTTGGAAAAATGCACATTTTACCATGTAATAGGAAGGTTTACCACCTCAGATCTTTTGTAAACCAACCTGTTTATCTTTAGTGTCCCAAAATATAAGTAAAACAGAAGTTACTAACATTTACAGCTGAGGAGCTTCATGTCCTCCTTCTAGCTTTCCCTGATCACTCTACCACATTGATTTTAGCATTCACAACAAAAACCTCTAATATGGTACCCACCATTTTTTATCTTTTATAGTTGAAAGTTGAATAGTTTTTTTGGCACAATAACTCTGTATTCTTTCCATTTATTTTGATGCTTCCTACATCATTTAATATTTTATTTATAGGATTTTTCAACATTTAACTTGAGACTTGAATTTGTTTCTGAGTTCTTTCAGTTTAAGATATTCTGGGCCAATTATTCCTTTTTTGGTTTTCTAACTCTACATATTTGTATATTACATTGGAATATTTGATTTTTTCTTCTCTAGCCTCCCATTAAAAATTTCTATTCAATTCCTTGATTTCATCATTTCCTCCATTTGTCTTAACTACTGTATGACGAGGAGCAAGTTTTAGAGTCTCTTCTGATATCCATTTTGATATTTTATTTCTTCCTGTCTTTTTAATTATGTTTTGCTTTCTTCATGAAAGATGTTCTTGATGTCATTACGTAGGTTATCAGATTTTTTTTATTAGTGTTCAAGGTGCTGAATTTGTTCTTGACTTGTCCTCAAAATTAAGGTTGGATAGAGTCAAGGTCAAATTTTGGCTCTCCTGGACTGGGTTTAATTTTATTCAGCTTCAAACTGAACTTTTATATGAACAACTGACGGTCTGTTCCAAAGTCAGCCCGTAGCCTGATTTGAGTTGTTTTTATTGAGTTTCTTCATTGTCTCTTCCTACAGGACATTGAGACTTTTTTTCGCATGCTTTGGACATGTTGTCAGGACTGACCAGTCCCTGGAAGAGGACATCATGTTTGGTAAAGTTGAGGGGCAGTAGAAGAGTAGAAGCCCTTCAACAAGATAGATTGCCACAGTGGTTGCAACAATGGGCTCAAACATGACAGCAATAATTTGGATGGCACAGGACTGTGTAATGCCTTCTTCTATTGTGCATAGGGTCATTATAAGACAAAACAGAAACAACGGCACCTAACAAAAACATTAGCAACCTTGTCTTGTGGAAGCATTCTTGGTTGCTAACTGCAAGGTCATAAATTCAAATCCATCTGATAGCTGCTCCTTGAGAGGAGAATGAAGATTTCTGCTCCTAGAAATATGATCAGTCTCAGAAGCCTCTATATGAGTTACAATTGACCCCATGGGAGTGGGTTTGGCTTATTATTTATTTATTTTTACCTGAACTAGCAATTCTGTTTTCCCGTCCCTGACTTGCAATGCAATTACTGTCCTATCTTTTCTCTCCCTTGCTTTACCCCCAAGTATATTGCCTGTCACACAATGGACCTGTATTAAATGGTTGCTGCATGGTTACATTAATATTAAGGTTTTTAAAATAAAGAAAAAGCTTCAATTCAGCAACAACAAATATTGAGTTTCTATTCTGGAGTAGAAAAAAAGCTACTATTATAAATATTTGATGGTTGCCTACATAAGTTTTTCTTTTATAAAACATTTTTATTGAGATATAATTCAAAGATTAAAATTCACCAGAGTTCCTGAGTTTTGCTAATGCCATTGCCAGTTCATATATTAGAAAATCAAGTGCAGTCAGAGACTTCTTGGAAGAAAAGCCTGCTATTCTACTTCTGAGTAATTAGCCACTGAAAACCCTATGGAGTACAATTTTGTGGTGACCACATGGAATCACTGTGAGCCAAAATGGACTTCACAGTCACCTTTTCACTGGCTGACTATAAAGTTTATCTATGATAAGAATTGAATTCTGCCATATAGCCAATTTGCAACTTACATAATTTGTTGTTTTGGCTTCCATTAATTCCTTCTAGTTGCCGAGGATTATAAATTTAATATGGTTTATAATTCAATGTAAAGAAAACCCAAATCTTCACAAGTGGATCAATAGGCAACGCCATGATAAATAGACAAGGTTGAAGCTACCCCATGTTTCACCTTGTCTTGATCCATCTTGCTGCTCAAGGAAGCAGCAGTCAAGAAGACACATGGAATATTGTGTTGGGAAAATCTGTTGCATACAATATTTTTAAACTGTAGAAGAGCAAAGATATTACTTTGAGGACTAAGGTGCACCTAACCAAAGCCATATTTGCTTGTTTGTTTTTCAGTTACTTCATGTTCATGTGATAGTTGAACATTAAATAAAGAAAACTGGAGAAGAGGAAATGCATTTGAATTAAGGTGTTGGTGAAAATATTGAAAACAACATAGTCTCTCTAAGCAACAAACAGATATGTCCTCTGCAGTAAAACTATCCTTAAAAGGAAATATGAGATTTCTTATCACAAACTTTGAACATGTTATCAGGAGAGAGTAATAAGACAAATGCAATAATTCCTAGCAATGAAATCATCACCAATCTCGAAGTTTAGAAAAGTTTGATCACTCCCAAAATAAGCCAGTACCCATTAGTAATTATTTCCCATTTCTTTCCTCATCCAATCCCCAGTTCTAAGTGACTAGTTATTGTAGTTAGATTTTAAGTCTACTTGTACCTGAAAGAAAGTGTAGCGGTGGCGTCCAACCTCTTGATCAGATGTGACATCTTGATGACAGAGGCTCTTGCACTTTCTTTCTCCCTGTCTGTTGCCCTTCATCTTCCTGCTTGCTTGGATCCTGTGCCTGCCTCTATGGGTGGCTCATGTGGGCCGTCAACTCACACAGCTGCCTATTTCCTGTCACATTCCTACGGATTCCAGCTCCATGCAACTCTGCACCCATTGGCTTGTGACTACCCCACATGACGATTCATCCTTTTGCTTCATCCACCTTTAGCTTTGTCACCACTATTACCTACCAGTGGGGTCCAACCGCCCATAGTTTTGAAGCTTTTCCTCCCTCCCCACCACACTGTATCATGTCAGAAGCTTGGTCTCCCATGGGGACTTGAGGCTGCTTCTCTGAACCACCTGGAAAGCAGGCTCTTTGGGAATCCTGGAAAGGAGAGGGCATGGACCATGATGGTTCCTGGGTGCTGAACTTCTACCAGCAGCCCTGTCAGGGGAAAGGTATGCAATAGGGCTGCTGGTTTGTTAGGGTTTGGGGTTTTGATTCACAGTGTATTTGAATAATTGATAATCCAGGGTGGAGGAAGGGGTGGGCCAATTTCAATTCTTTTCCAGTATAATAATTCAAATAGATTAGTTGCTGGAAAACTACACCATACCTCATAAAGCATCATACATCATACTTATAAAGCATAACAATGAAAGGAAGTATACTCTCAAGGATATAGATTAGCACAGTGCATGCAACATATGGGCTCAAATATAACACCACACACTTGCGATGGCACAGGAAGGGCAGTGTATTATTTTGCTGCACATTGGACCACATTGAGTCAGAAATGACTTGGCTACATCTGAAAGCAACAATGAAAATTCAATGAGTTATTATATTTCAAATACTTTAGGTGGTGTCTTGGATCCAGTAAACACGCTATGTATTCAGCCCTCTCATCATGCTAGGAGTCAGAGTTGAGCAGTTTAGACAGCAGACTCTGTGTGAAGTTAGCTCTGAACAAGTTGTGATTTGCTGAAATAGATTAAAACTTGGTTGTTTTGGAATATGTTAGAACACTCAATTATACTCAGATTTTCACTACTCTAATATCTACTGCCTTAAAAATTAACAGTCTCAGAAATGCCTCCATGCCAGTGGCCCATGCTCATTTGTTAAAAAGTAATAAAGTCAATGATATAACAGAGTGGATCCCTCTACACAATAAGATGGTTAGCCTTAGTTGTATAATTATTGTACTCAAGTGTTGTATGGTTTTGTGAGCCATCTTTTTTGGTTTTCAAACTTGTCAGCCAGAATTCTAACAATTTGTGCCTCAAATAGAAAATGGTTGAGATGTCTGATAGACTCATACACTTGCTTGGTGTAGTTAAGGATTTTTTTGCCTTCATATCTTTATTTCATAACTATAATCTCAATATTATATTTTTCTATGCCCTCTTCTCTTCCTCAATATTCTTCCTAATCTTCAACTTGCTTTCCTTTATTGATTTGCATCAACTTGATTGATGTCATATTATGCATGTGCCTACAGTTTACTCTCATGTACTGCTTTTTACTGTA
>PVJH01011213.1:49617-68508 GCA_004026705.1 Nesogale talazaci | reverse complement strand
AGTCCATCCATTAGTGCTAGTTCTCTCCCAGTATGACCCTGTGTAAGAGAAGTCTGATATATTTCCATGGTCCTTTGTAGTATCTTCATGTTACCTTATTCCTGTGTTCTTCTCTCTGAGAGGCCACGACTTCCCTGGGAGAAAGTGAAACAGGTACAGGTAGAACGAGCATAGGTGGGCTTAGTTGAGGCCTTTGTTACACTTTTGATGATTTTCTAATAAGATATTTTACCAGAAATATTTTGTAATTGTTTGAATATTCCTTATTACAAAGACTGGGCAGATATTTATGACCTCTTCAATATTTGACATTAGTAAATGCAATTCAGGCCTTGCAACTCTTTCTCCTATGAATCATAGAGTTATTTCTGAAAGTTCCACATTTATGTTCTCTGGACCAAAATATATCCTTGTAGTTAAACCCTATAGTAGTAGAAGGCTTATTTTTTTTTTGTAAATTTGTAGAGAGAATGAAATATTCCCTTGGGTATATTTCTTGAAATTGGAAAGTACAAAGAAATAACTTTCTGATATTTTAAAGACACAATTCCTGTTTTAAATCAGAAAGAAATAACATTCTGATATTTTAAAGACACAATTCCTGTTTATGCCTTAATGGGCAGGGAATTAACCAAGTGACAATGATTCTATTGATATTTCTGGTATGATTAAGAACATCTCTGAGATAACTCAAGGACCTGGAAATGCCAAAACAGGTCAGCCATCATGGTCATGACGCCTCATGCAGTCATGTGTGACAGGCTCTGAATGTCCACTCCATATTCCCAGTCTTGACTCCTGCCTCTATCTTCTTTCTCAGAGGCCGCAACTTCCATTCAAGAAAGTGAATCCCACAAGGCAGAAATGTCAGGAGATGAGCTTTTCTTCTCCTTTCTTCATTTCTTTCTTTTTATTCATTGCAGCAAGCAAATGAAGAGGGGCCAGCATTTTCTTCTGGCCACACCAACCTGAGTTCTTATTTTATTTGGGAATTCTGTGACCTCAGATGATGGAATCATGCTGTCCTCAGCATGCTGGGTTTACAGAATGTTTTTTTTAATGGAAAAAGAAAAGAGCACATTTTCCTTAAACTCATCTCCCTGGCATTACAGTCATCTTTACCAAGCTTGCCTTTCTCTTCATAATTTTTAACTTTCTATCATCTCTTTAGCTTATTTATTTATGGTGTTTATTATGCTTCTTGACAATGACTGACTCTCAAAATAGCCCAGGTGGACCAAAAATAATACTTAAAAGGCTTAAAAGCTTGATTGACTTTGTTCCTTCCCTTAGGCACTTCTGGAACACCAGGGGGGCACAACCCTGGAAGTGAAACAGGTAAGAGTCATTTAAGGTCTTCAAAAAATGCAAACTTGCTACCATCTGACCCTGTGAGACAGGTGCTTTTGCTCCCTTGGGTTTGGAACTTTAAATCTGTATGTGGGAAAACAGCTTCATCTTTCCCCCAGCCCCCATCGCCCACAGAAACTGGTAGGTTTGAATCCCCAACTTCATGCTCCAAATGTGTAACTGTAATGTGTCATCTTACTACACCACCAAATCACCTTCTTTAAAGCCTTGCTACTCTCTTACTACACAGTGAAAGGCAAACCTAGTAGCGTCACATTCAGGCAAGACTGGACTAGGAGAAAAATACAGGACAAATGGTCATTTTTCCTTTGCTTGAGAGACAGGTGTGTCTAGAACTATGTTTACATGGCTTGAGGGCCATATCGATACCTTCTGAATTAAGAGAAGGCTGGTGTGCTTCTCCCAGATAGGCTTTGTTGCTTCCAGTTTATCTAGTATGAAGCTATCTTCAGACATGTTTTTTTGAGACCAGACAATGTTTCTTGCTGACTCTCTCCTCATTTCAGGTACCACCAAGAAGACATCTGAAGCAAACACTGAGCCGTCAGTTTCTACCACAGGTGAGTCCAAAAAATCTCAGATCAGCATTACTGGGGAGCATCTCACCAGACAACCCTGCTTATATGACATTGACCTCTGCCTTCTCCAGACTTGTGCATTTACCACTTCTGTTCCTCTCTTATTAGGAGTCAAAGGTACCAAATAGGTAAGCACAGGTTATACAAACGTGTCAGTGATGAATGTAGTAATCAAAATCCATAGGAGATTAATTTGGGAGAACTAAGACGATGGGAAGAAATCAGAGAGGCCAGGAAGATGGTGTTAAATACACTTTCAGAAGATAACATTGAAGGGCAACTGGAGGTTTCTTTCATCTCTGAGATTTCCTTGAGGCTAGATTTCCATGACAGCCCCACGCCTACAGACTTTGTGATGTAGCTTGCAAGCTCTGAGAAGGGACGGTGCAGTGCAGTCACCCTGAAATCATCTTTTTCACCTCCTTGGCCAAGCTCTAACACAGGCTCAGCTGGAGTCACGAGCCCAGAATCCCATCCAGGTAAAAAGATGACCCACATGAACCAAAATGAGTTGCAGGCTATAAATGAAGCTTTTGTTAAACATGAATTTGTGTGGTCACATGTGCACGGACACAGGCAGACACTCAAGATGCTTGCATTTATCCTAATTAATAAAATGACAATCAACCAATTCCCTCAGAGTCAATGTTCATTGAAAGCAACTCCATAGGACAGAGCAGAGCTTCCCTGTATGCCGAGGTTTTCCATCTTTACAGATGGTGCCCGCCACAGCTCTCTGCCGAAGAGCAACTGGTGGGTTTGGACCACCAACTTCTGATTACCAGACCAATCTTGAACCTACTCCACCAGCAGGACTCCTTCCAGTGTTCAATAACAACTTCGTTTATGCCCTCCCCTAGGAACCACCGTGAAAGCAGGGGATCACAACATGGACAATAAAACAGGTTAGTATGGGAAACATCCTAATTTCTATGTTTTTAATTCAACTAACATTTTAAGTACCTTATATGTGTTTGACCTTGGAGCAGACACTGATCTCAGTGAGATACAGCACTTGCTATTTATTGATTTTCTGTTCCTCTGAAGAGATTACTAGAAGCGTAGATACTAGCCTTCTGGTGCCCCGGCTAATCTGGAAAAAAGATCAATTTTATTCATGAAGGTGATAGGAAATAGAATATTAATTTCTGCTTATTTTTTTGGTGGTCATGAGAGAAGGTATTGTGAAGGGGTGACAGAGTTTAATGTTTACTGACATAGATAGGGGCATCTTGCCAAACAGCCTTTAAAGAGGCAGACATGACAACACATGAGTAAATTCAGGAATTGACCAATTATTAGCAATGACAATATGGACAAAGGGACTGTCAGGTAGAAAGGGTAAGTAGAATACAATTCATGATAGATCTTATTTCCAACCCTAAAGGTGACTTGATCCTTGTAATCAATGACCCTCCAATTTAAGGATTTCACCAAGAGAAAAATGTAATGAGATCTGTTTTTAGAGGAATTATCCTAACGGCAATGTGGACATTCGCAGTGGGGCGGGGGGGGGGGGTTCTTTAGGCTTCTTTTAGAAATTCTCCCCAATAATTATCCAATTATGGGTGCAAATTCCACTCAGGCTATAGTTTCTGTTGTAACAGATAACTTCTCTTACCTGTGGCTGATTTCTGCTAAATGGCGAGCCCTGGGTAATGAGGTGCCAGGCTCACTGTCTTCAGAGAAAAACTCCCTCTTTAATTCAGTCCTTATTTCTCAACTAAAAATATTATGTTATGCAACTTTACTTGACCACTTAGAAATCTTAAATTCTATTCAAGTACTGTGTGACTCCTAGGTCAGCCTTTCTCTTTTTATGTGGAATAAAAATATTGACCTAAATTTTAGGAGTTCTTAAATAAAATTTGAAATTTATGAGTGGATGTCTGGGTTGACAAAATATGAGATGTTTGAAAACACACACACAAAGATACATTTGATGAGTTTAATGCATTTCATAGGTGTAACGATCCAGTGAGAATGAAATATTTCAAGGAGACAAAAAGAGGTTTGAACTTTTTTGGGGGGGGGCAATCACTGCCGTCTGGTGGCAATAGGAGGCCCAACCTTGCTCCTGGAGAGCTGCTGCTGGATTTGAACCGCCAGCCCAGGGGGTCGCAGTCCTACACTCAACCACTATACCACCGAGGCTCAGCCCTAGGTTTGGTCTTTTATGGATATCCAAATCACTCTTTTTCTTATTCGATTATGCATTTAATCATTCTGTTCATAAGAACTGTCTTTGAATAAATTTTTGAATAGAAATTTTATCTTGATGTTATTTGCTTTCTTCTTTTAAATAGCATGTTACCCTTCCATTAACATCCAATTTCCTCAACAAGACATGCACTTTAGTGGTAGACTTTCAAATATAAAGAAGGCCAGAAAGGGGTGATATATGGGCAGGGTAGATATGTGTAGAACTAGCAATGTAGGTATTAAATTCAGTAATAGTAATAATTATCCTTGTTTCCAGTGTATTCCCATAATTTAAGATTGATATGACTTCTATGTGTTCATTTGTTTGTATACTTATAGGATGTCCAGCACCACTTCCACCAACTCCAGGTAAGAACACTTCCACTTCAGAAGCATCCTGCACTAATGATGTTTTTCTCAGAAATTAAATTTCAGAGGCCATGCCAAGAGTTAGCTGCTAGCTAAGGAAATGCTAGAAAACTGGCAAATTTCAAACGATGAACTTAGCTTTTGTTTACTCATTTGGCTTTTATCTCTTCATAAGGAATAATGGGCTGCTTTTCTCACCAAAAAATTAATGAAGCAAACAAAAGAAGTGCATGTCTTTTCAAAGATTAAAACAAAGTTTACTAATTGTTGTCAATGGCAGTATTTTTAATAGATCATTCCAGCTTCACTGAGGAATAAACTACAGCAAGAAGAGGTCAGATTCATTAGAATTCAGTAATCTTGAGTGGTTAGCTGAGTTCCTACTAGTATTAAGATATAGTGATCTGTAAAAATTACTAACAAAGATATGATCTGCTTTAGAATATAGTAGAAGAGGTAGAATTTTTAAAAATTAAAGCAATTTTCATATGAGACAAAAAATCAAGTTTACCAAAAAAAGGAAAACCTGTAATTTATATTAAAAGCACACTTTGTATGTTAAATTGAGAGGTGTCTATATATTTTATCATTGAAGTGAAATTTGAGAATAATATATAGACTCATTTAAAGCATGTCAGGAGAGCAGTCCGAGGAGGTTGAGAAGGTAGGTTAGAACCAGATTAAGGGGTATCTTGAAAAGTAGAATGCAAGAATGAATTGTTTATCTTATAAGACAAAAGAGGATAAAGCAAACTTTTTATCAAAGAAGTGAAAGGAGGAGAGTTATTCTTTAGACAAATTATTTTGTGTAGAGGGCTGATTGGAACATGAAGCAATGTGGTTCAGCATGCCCTCTCCAGAAAGTCAGGAAGATGTGATAGCCGAAAGCTCATAAGGCCTGGGGGTGCTGTCAGCTCTACAACAGATGAGATTGACTTAAAGATGAAGATGCAGGATTTGGCAATTTTCTGAAGGCTTAATGATAGAAAGACTCAAAATGGCTTCCAAATTTTAGGCTTGCATAATTGAAGGAATACAGACCATGCTTTCTGCCATGTAGTCAATTCCAACTCATAGCCACCCTCGGGTTTCAGCAACTGTAACTCATTGTGGGAGCAGACAGCCTTCGCTTTCTCCCACAGAGGAGCTGATCAGTTTGAACTGCTGTCCCACAGTGAACCCTTCATGACTGTTAGTCTAGAAGAGCAGCTAAATTTGGAGGAAATAGGGGAAATCTGTTTTATGCCCTTGAGTTTTAGGTCTTATGAATCTGTCTGAATGAGAACTATTAAAAAGAGGAAACCTGAATCTACAGCTCTAGGCTCACACTGGATGTTTGATGGGTATTCAGTTGAGGCCATGCTGAAGAATGTGGAGATAGAGGAAAGTTCCTAGGGGTGTGGGAGCAGGGAATAAAATAAAACAAAACTCAGTGCCATTGAGTCATGTTGACTCAAAGTGCGTCCATAGAACAGGATATGTAGCTATTGATGGGAATAGAAGACCCAGTCTTTCTACCTTGAAGCAGTTGTTAGTTTAGAATAGCTGACCTTTCAGTGAACAGCCCAATAGGTACATGGGAAATGAAGAGAGTTTAAAAGAGGGAGTAGAAAACTAATCAGAAAGACAGGACAAAGGCACTGTCAACATATATGGGGAAAATACAAGGCTGTTAGAGTACTCATCAGAAAGAAGGGGGCATTTTGAAGTTGAGAGCTAATTAATGCCCACTAATGTAGAAAACTAGTATCACTAAGAAAAGGACTCTGTATCTTATTGTTGTGGAGGTAGGGTGATTTGTGAGATTTGGGATGATGAAGTTGGAGTGTAAAACAGTTGCAGTAAGATTTGTGGACCACTGTCAGGAAAAAATAAGAATCATCTATTGGGATTATGCAAATAAGGCCTCCTTATTTATGTAACACTAGTTAGGAATAGTTGGCAGGAAGCAGTCAAGTATGATTTATCTACTTAAAGGCACCCTCTAATCATCCATAAATCTAAAACTGGGATATTATAATGCCAATTACAGTATTGGCCACCTGGTAGTTATCTATAAGGAACAGATGGTTATATTTTGCCAAACTTAATCACCATTTTTAATTTCATGTTAACAGTCTGTCATGGTCCACTGGGAGAGGAGAAATCTGTAAGTATATAGTTTCCCCACTTGTTTAATCCAAACTTGTTCTTGATCCTGTGTTTCAATAGCATTCTAACCTTGTTCTGTTTCTGTAGACTGGAGATGTGTGGATTACCAACTGCCATAGGTGCACGTGTACTGAGGCAAACACTGTTGACTGTAAACCCAAGGAGTGCCCTTCTCCACCCACATGTCAGACTGGAGAGAGATTGAGAAAGTTCAAATCTAATGATACTTGCTGTGAAGTTGGATACTGTGGTGTGTATGAATATGACATCATTTGAATTCAACCTGTCCTTTGTTTACTATTACTCATATAGTCAATAGATTTTTGTCAAACTATTAATAGATCTAAAAATGTGCTATCTGCGCTTGATCAATGAAACAGAATCTATACTTCTCTTAAAATTTGTTTGGGAATGGAGAGAAGCCCAAACTTGTCTGCTATCGATATACTTAGTAAACTAAAGGGAAGTAATAATGCTATGGAAAGAATATTCTTGTCCATCCATACTGGATGATAAATATGACCCCATATATAATTTTTGTTTTGTAAGTAAAACAATATTATAATGTTTATTTTATAATAAAATACATTTATTTTTCAGAACCAAGGACATGTTTATTTAACAATACTGACTACGAGGTGAGCCATTTTTCACTTAAAAAGTTTTTTTTATGGAATTAGCTTAATAAATCCTGTAATTGGCTTTAGGAAGGCTCTTTCAGTTTATCTTATGAATGAATCATATGTAGTGAAAAAGAGGTGTTGATTTCTTCACAAATTCATTTCAAAGGGATTATAAAATGTAATGTTCACTATGACTCTCTTCAAAGGGGGAAATATACTTGATCATTAACTCCCCTGTAGTGGTGCTTCCAATGAAATTGCCCAAGGGCCTTGCCAGATGGAGAAGACATACTTTGTAACACTCAAATCAATGAACAAAGTCAAACAGTAATTATAAACAGCAAGATCAGATGGCCAAGCTGTCAGAGATCAAAAAGCAAATACCCTAAAGACTAGAACACTCTTTTGTAGTTATAGCAACAGTGTACATTCAGGATAG
Organism: Nesogale talazaci; assembly: GCA_004026705.1. Classification (NCBI taxonomy): domain Eukaryota; kingdom Metazoa; phylum Chordata; class Mammalia; order Afrosoricida; family Tenrecidae; genus Nesogale; species Nesogale talazaci. The sequence continues at coordinate 60,775 of PVJH01011213.1, read as the reverse complement.
CTTTAGACAATTGATCTTGCAGTTTGACCATTTTATAAAATGTATCGAGAAGCCAGGAAAATTAATGATGCTCAAGTTTACATTACTACATTTGAACTTTTGATCTTAACTATGAACTCATCTAATAGGAAATAAAAATGACTTAAGCTATAGAAAAAACTATAAGAATTTTATTATGATAGCTTCTTTATTGTACTAAAATTTTATCTGAACTTAACTTTGAGTTTCCAGTGAGAATGTGACTTAGCAATTTTTAGGAAACAAAATATAATGGTATTTAAAATAACAAAGGAAAAGTTTTATGTCTATTTAAATATAAAATTGTTGAAATAGAGAAATTTTGGTTTAGCAAAGTTCATTTTGTAGTTTGATATCTGAAATAAATAGCAATTCTCAAACTAATACTTGAATTTTGAACATAACCTGATTATAAACCAATCTAGAGAGCTTTAAAAGGATGGACACACAAAGAAAGAAGTAAAAACATTTTATGACAATGATCACTTGTTCTAATCTAATATTATAAAGCTATTTGTGTCAAATCTTTTCCTACCTAGTTCAGTTTTTTTAAAAAACAATGTACTGTAAATTAGGGTAGGTGGGTTACATTTCATATCAGCAACTCTGTGTTCAACAGATTAATTTACTTTAACCCCTCCTTTGTCCTCACTCTGTAACCAACAATCTCCAAATTCTGCTCCCTTTGTTATGAAATATTTTTAGTTTTTTTACTCTTATAACAATGGCACAACAATTACTAAACTAATCAGCATTTTGCAATCTGTCATGAAAAATTTAACAAAGCAACAGTAGGTGGATCTTGAATATTAAGAATCTTGACACAGTCTGTTAATGTGAAGTTTTGATTATTCATGGGAACACTCTCAGTCTATCTTTCCTTCAATCTTTGCCAAAGGGCTGAGTGAGCCTCTAGAAATTCACTGTTATATATCTATGAAAAATGCAGACTTTAATATCAACCTCAAAAATAGGTCACGATTAATGATGATTTTATTCTCCTTCAAATCATCTTCACAGATTGGTGCTTCATTTGAAGACCCCAGCAACCCATGCATCTCCTACTCCTGCAAGGATACAGGCTTCACTGCTGTGGTCCAGGAATGCCCAAAGCAGACATGGTGTGCTGAAGTAAGTCTTTCTAAATCTGTTGGCAATGCTGCACAAACATAAGCTGTCATCTTTTTCTCGTGACCAGAGTTGCTTCTGCCAACGGACTCTTTGTAGATTCCAAAGCTTTTTGAACACATTCTCCTCTTTCACAAACATATGATTAAAAATTTCTCTAATTTTTGTTGGTTGTGAATTTTTAATATCAAAAATATATTTCACTGAGCCCTGGTGGCATAAGTGGTTGAGTGCGGGACTGCAGCCCGTGGGCTTGGTGGTTCAAATCCAGCGGCGGCGCTCAGGAGCGGCAATGGGTAGCGCCCACGACCACCAGAGGCAGTGATGACCCCCCCAAAAAATATATATATATATATTTGCAAGTTGTATACAACACAATCTAGTGCTCCTGTAGCAGGGGTAAATTATGAGATAATCCATTTTTAGATAAACTTTTCTTTTAATAGTTCATTGATTAATTATTTTTATTAAAATAGAAATTGTCCATATACTCACATATATTGTCTATATCTTGCTTTTTTCTGTTCCACTTCTACCATCAAAGAATATTATTAGGATTTTATATATAGTTTTAACTATAAATTATTAATGGAAATTGGAATTGAAATGAACATTGTTCTTTTTGAAGATATATATGGTAATAAAGTATAGTCTCATGATTTTTTTTAGTTTCATAATTTTAATACTGATTTTCAACATTTACTGTTTTTACTCTGAGGTATTGAAAAGTTTTAAGGCTTAAAAATGTATTTAGCCTAGAATATCATGCCTATCAAAAGTTTAGTCTTATAGTAATATCATTATCAGCATTTTTAATTAGTGCTTTTATGCATTATTCAAGAGAATTTAATTTCAATATTTTTCTACTCATTGTTGAAAAAGTTTAATCCAAATACTCAATTATGTTTATTTCCCCCCAAGTTTGTGATGCTACCTAAAAATTTATAAAACCCTAAATGATGCATAATTTTTTATATTTTCTCATGCAGGAAAACAGAATCTATGATTCAAAAAAATGTTGCTATACATGTAAGTAATATCAAATTTATATAGAGAGGAAAGGCAAGCTATAATAAAAATGTAGTGTTTGTTCAAGACAAAATAATGGATTATAGATATAAAACCTGCTGAATGTTAACACAACTGGAATTCTTACCTGTAGGAATAAATTAACAACTAACATTTGTCCATATTGTGTTATGATGCACTTACTCATGTTAGGTGCAGCCTTCTTCCAACTCAAGCCCACTGATAGTCGTAAGGAATAGAATATAATTTCCTTGGGTTCAGCTTGCTCTTTTAGCATCAGCATGTTACATTTAAATTGATGTATTAGGTCAGAAGGCTAGCCAGCAAAGCAAGAAGATAGCTATTAAAAAAGACTCTTTTTTCTTTTTTCTCCCTTTCTCCCCTCCTTAATGCCTCTTTTTCTTCCCTCTCTCTACATCTTCCTCCCTGTTCTCTTCCTCCAATGAGAGTGATAATAGCAATAATACTAAGGTAGCAACTTTTGAGTATTAACCAGGTGCCTATGCTGTATGATGAGCCCCAGTGCTTATGCAATGGGGCTGCAAGATGACAGGTCAACAGTTCAAAACCATCAGTCCCTCTGTGGATAAAAGATGGGACATTTTACTTCTGTAAAGAAGATCATCTCAAAAACTCACTCCCTGTGTGTAGCGTCTCTGTGAGTCCAAATAAACTCACTGACGGTGGATTTATGCTATCTGCTGAGATATTGAAACTCCTTAGTTGCATTGTGGAGCTGTCGCTATTATTGCATTCCATTTTATGGATTAGAAAATTGAGGCTTAGCAATTACTAATGTTAGACGTTATTCTGGACTCTCTTATTTGTTTTGTTGTAGGTAAGCAGAGTTGTACAATAGCCCCTGTAAATGTGACTATTAGATACAATGGTTGCAAGAAGAAGATTGAGATGGCAAGATGTGCCGGAGATTGCGAGAAGACTATCAAGTGAGTTTTTCTTTGAATTTTCACCATGCATTCACTTTACAATACACATAAATTACATTTTAAAATATTACATGGAGAAATTGTTGCATGACAGCAAAATTTTTGTGGCCAGGATCTCGTGAAACAAATATCAAAAATATTAAGATCTGAGAAATAGTTAATATAATACTGAATAATTTTGAGCTAATTTTTAAATAATGTCTAACATAACTATGGAGAATTTATTCATTTTTAGACAGTAGATATAAAGAATACTTAAGCAAGGATGTGAATTTTCTCTAAATGTCACTTGAATTTTAGATACATTGTATATTTTTACATTTTATCTGTACCTTCAGATATACCATGATATTATGGGCAATAATAATTTTGGAACAAACTTAGGTACTTGAAAATCTGATCATACAGGCTTTTATGAAGTTTAGTGTACTGTAGTATTCTCTTCGTGAGATTAGAAAAACCCTTTTGGGGACCTCTAACTTCTTTTGTCTGACATACTAATTATCACTGAAACACATCAAAAGCTTAAGTGAACAGGGGAAATACAAGGTTCTGTACAATAATAAGCTGACTGGAACACTTTGGAAGCCACTTGCACAATTTGTTAGAATGTGAGTGTTGATAGCAATGTCTTCTAAAGGTCAATCCAAAAATATTCATTATCGAATTTTCTTTTCCTTTAGGTATAATTATGACATCTTTCAGTTGAAGAATTCATGCCACTGCTGTCAAGATGAAAGCTATGAATACAGAGAAACCGATCTTGACTGTGAGAATGGCAAAACAATCCGTTACCAGTACAGACATATCACAGCATGCTCTTGCATAGATAAGTGCCAGGAGTTTACAGTTCAAAGGGCCATGTAATGTTAACATTACCTTGGCAGATAAGTAAACATGACTCATCTTAAATGGTGAAAATGACTAAATCCCAGAACCTCACTCAAAAAGTGAGATCTTGCAATGTAAGGTATTTTGTTCACTTACTGACTGGATCCGAAGAATAAATAAAATTTTGCAAGCAATTCATGAGTGTTTGTGATGATTTTATGATAATGAGAATATTTTTCTGTACATAAGAGAAGGTGGATCATCCAATGGACTTCTCTTTTACTGGTCATCTCCTTAGGCCATTATTCTGTTTCATTTCTCCTCTCCAAAACTCACTTCTTGAACAAGTAGTCTTTGTTTCCTTTTTATTTTAACTTCTCTATGCCAGTTATATACCAGCTGTCATCTTACTATTATATTCTGTCATATATTATATTCTGTTCCTCTCTGTGGATCTTTTACACCTTCGTTTTCTAAAATTATATTGTTTCTCTCATTTTTTTAAGTTCCTTGACCATGCACTAACCCAGATTGACTGAACTACTTCACACACTGAGGAGTCCCATATCTGTATCACGTCTTCTGGATTCCCATATTTGCACCACCTCTTCTCATCATTTCAAACACTCAGATGCAATCCTAAACTTAACATATCAAACTAGATGGTCTCTAAGCTCCACAAACACTAGCTAAATGTTGTTCTAATGAAATTTACTCCTCTACTGTATTTTTCATACAAGTTAAATTGTTATCTAGGCAAAGTTGACTTTGACCAATAGTACGACAGTCATCCTTAATACATTCTACCACTTCACTGTTTCATAATGTGTGCTATGTCCTATTTATGTTTCTGAATATATCCCACGTACTATGATTTACATATGCAGGATATGTGCAATCATCAATAGTCTTATTCCCTTTCCAGTATGAAGGCAAACCCAAATGATCATAAACCACTTTCATATTACTAGCCAAATGTCTGTAACACTTAGACTATTGGTAAATTTAGCTATCATCATCTTATTATGCATCATCTATCATGGTGGGGAGAAAAAAGGGAATGTAAGTGTAGTGCTAACCACCTCCAAGGTGTGAGTCATCATTACATACAGGAGGATAGAATCAATCTCCCTTCTCAGTTAATTCCTGAAAAGTTCTTGGCTGTTGTTTATTTTTTATGTTTGTCTACCACTACATCCAGATTTTTCTTCTTCTCAAGCCATGTCACAGTTGTCTTGCTGGAACCCTTTAATAGAAGAAATTAAGGGAAATCCTTTTACCTCTGGGAATAGCAGTGCACAGAGTTAACCCTGTATTTGTATCTTGTCCCTTACTGTGCTGTAACAATTTTTATTTTCCCACAATAGTCTGCATTGAGTACCCCACATAACATCGTGACAGTCTTTTCTATGTAGAAAGCCTGCCTTCGAGCTGTGCGAGACCCAAAATGGCTAGCTAGGGATTTCTGCATGTGGGAGAGAGAGAGACATTTTTCCAAGTGTTGGTTTCTGGTTGAGAGAATGTATCCTGCAGTTAGCACATCAATTTCCCAGGGCAATATCCCTTAGCTAGGGCAAAGACTGGGTCCTCAAGATGCAGATCTTCAAATTCTATAATCTGCAAATAGGAACTACAAACCCTAACTCATTGCCATCAGTTGAAGGGTGACTCATCATGACCTACTCTTGTGAGTTTCCAGGTCTGTAACTCTTTTCAGGAGAAAAACAAAACAAAACATCTTTCTCCCAAGAAGAGGCTGGTGATTTTGCACGGCGGATCTTGCAGTTAACCGCCCAACACACTACCATTACGTCCAAGGGCTCCTCTCGGCAAATCGTGTGTCTTATGGCAATCAGGAAACGCTTCCTTTTCTTTCCTCAGTGTGGGGGGAAAGAGGAGGCTTTCTCGTCCTGTAAAGCGTTCCAGCCTCCAGTCCACAGGGGTCGTTCTACCCTGTCCTATCGGGTTACTAGGCAGAAGCATGAACTCCAGGGCAGAGTTTGGTTTTGAAGGTTTTTTCCATCTTGAAAATAAAATTCTTGCGAGCTGAGCCCCCGTGGTGTAGTGGTTGTGTGAGGGACTGCAGTCCACAGGGTTGGCGGTTCAAATCCAGCAGCAGGTTTCCAGGAGCTAGACTGGGCTTCCTACTCCCACCAGGGCAGTGATGCCAAAAAGGGGGTGAAGCTATACAGTAGATTTATTCACAGAGGGGAAAATAAAATGAAAAGAAAAAATGTCTTGCTTAGGAGCAATTTTTTGCAGCATTGCACGTCAATTAGCCAACGAATGGCACTGCCTATGGAAAATTAGACACAAAAAGATAATCTAAATCATTAATTGGTTATATCAGAGAAAATAAGTATGTCCTCTCCCCGCAAATCAATGTTTTCCATATCTTGGTGACTGGGTGGCACCTCACGACAATGCCCAAAAGTAAGCTCATTCTATTGTGGAAGTAATGATATTCAAACCGAAAAACCAATGGCATTGTTGAGCACATGCTTGACCCGATTCATCTTGTCCCTACTGCAACCGCTACCTTATACACAGACCCCATTTAGCAAGTACTGGCTGGGAAAGGGCTTGTGACAGATCACAAGCAGTGACAATCATAGTCAATTGATACTGTTGGTTACTTGATTCTTCCAAGAATATCTCTAGTGGAAACTTCTGCTAAGCACCCAATTATGTATTAGACTTACCCTTGCCATCATTCTTCAAATTGGTTCCTTTGAAGTCCTTTGCAAACAACTCAAACTCGATTTCTTGGGAATCCATTTAAATTTCAACGGCAGACCACCCTCTACCAAGAACAAATGACCATTCTTCTCTTCAGGTGTTTTCCATGGTCACCCTGAGACAGGCCACATTGCCACCCCTACTGCTCAGTTCTCACTGGAGGCAGTACCAACTTTGCTCATCCCGGCTTGAGGATCACCCTCTATCAATTAGTCATTAGCAACTCTCCCTCCCCAAAGAAGATATAAATACTTAGTAACCTGCTAAAATATCACACCAATTAGAAAACCGAGCTTGTGATTCTTACTCTCATGAAGGTGCTCTCATTTTTTTTTCCTGGAGCTTGGTTTCTGCTATTTTGGGACACTTTCGTCTCTTTTATTTATTGTCTGTCTTGATCTCCAAACATACTTTCGCTAAATGAAGATTTTTTTTAAGACCATGTAGCTTAGGCAACACTGCCCTCTAGAGTATTTATTTGCCCTGGGCAATATTCTCAGGCATGATCTTAGCTGTGATCCATTATTCAGAGATATTGGAAGATGTGTTGCTCAGTGGTATCCCTTGATTCTCCTGGGAGTCTCATGATGAAGACTATGTCCCACCCATGGGACTTAGTCATGAAGATACTTGTCTTTCCATGCAGGTGGGGATTTTTACTCAATTATTAAGTATTAACCTCACCATGATGCCAGGTCCTCACTGAACTTCAGCTAGTTTTTCTTATGAGGTTCATTAAATTGTTACAAATTTCATATTCTGATTATATATTTAAGAGGATCACTTCTCTTTGAATGAAACTAGAAACAGGTAAACAAAGCAAATATTATCTTCTCATTGTCCTGAATCATGAGTAAATGCACTGAGTATTAAATGCCAAGTCTACAGTCACTGTAGAACTGTTTTACAAGAAAAACGAAGTAGACTATCAGGGAAGTATTGCTTACAAATTTATGCAACTGTTTACCAAGGTTTCACCCATTTAGTCCTAATAAAGAAATAAGAATTTTCATTTTCATCTTGAGAAACTTCTAAAATTACAATGCATCAAACGACATTATGTTGATTAATGCTAAGGCCTCCCAACACAGTTGATTGAAAACTCACTTGTCTTATTTTGCTCTTCAAAGTTTGCCCACCCGTGTTGCGCAATCTGATGCAATCAGGTTATATATTCCTTCAACAAATATTTATCGGGCTGAGCCCCGGTGGCTTAGTGGTTGTGTGCGGGACTGCGGCTCACTGGGACGGAGGTTCAATTCCAGCAGTGGGGCTGGGCTCCCTACTCCCACCACCGGAGAGCAGTGATGCCCTCCAAAATTATATATATATATATATATATATATATATATATATATATATTTATCAAGTGACTACTATTCTAAGAAATGGGCATGCAGTGACCCATACGAGTAGACTCATTATAGAAAGTTTACATCCTGGTTGAGTGGGAGGCTAACAGAAAATAAATGTTATTCTTAGGAACTCTGAGGTTAGTGAAATAGGATACAAAAATAGAAAATGATGGTATTTTGAAGACACTATTTTAGACAGTGCAGTTGGGGAACAAGTCAGAGTAGACTAGGATCTAGTGCAGCTCATAGGTTCACACCAAGAGTGAAGTGGCTTATCAGAATAGGCTTATTTCTCGCATCCACAAGTGATCATATAAATTTGCCCAGGCAGTAGTCTCTCCTGCTGCTGTTGTGTTTAGGTGCCACCTGGCTACTTCCATTCATAGCATCCCATGTGGAGCAGAATGAAACATGACCTGGTCTAACATCATCTTCGCGATTATTTGAACCCATGGGAGCAGCCACTGTGACAGTCCATCTTGCCCGGGGTCTTCCTCTTTTTCACTGGTCATCTACTTTACGAAGCATGACGTTCTTTTCCAGTGACTGCTCTCCCCTAACTACATGTCCAGAGCATGTAGGATGATGTCTCACCATCCTAGATGTAGGAACGATTTGATTGTCCTTTTAACAGCCTGTGGTGCTTTCAATATTCTTCCCCAGCATAATTCAAAAGCATCAATTTTGTTCAGGCCTCCTTATTCAATGTTCAACTCTCCTATGCAGATGAGGCAATTGAAAATATCATGGCTCGGGTCAGGTACACCTTAATCCTCAAAGTAACATCCTTGCATTTCAATAGTCTAAATAGGGCTTGTGCAGAGGATTTATCCAATGAAATAGTCTTTTGATCTCTTGATTGCTACTTCCATGAACATTTATTGAGGAGCCAAGCAAGACAAAGTTTCGAAAGTTTTTGACACTCTTTCTTCCATTTATCATGATGGTACCTATTGGTCCAGTTGTGTTCACATTTCGTCTTCATGTAATGACTCAGTAATCCTGGCCACAATGAATCTTGTAGTTTGTCTAGTCCATGAGACTGTTCAGTTGTGATAGCTTGAGAAGAGAGATTAGACTTTCCACTACCTTAACTTAAATATTGAGCAGGAACTTTCCACTGGCCTAACCTAGACATGACAGTTTCTGCTCATAATGCACCCAGCAGAGTTGATCAGTTGTCCTCATTATAGTACTGAAAGAGAGTTAAAAAACAAACAAACAGAGCTCTCCTCTTTCCCAGTGGAGGTGTGCTCTTGCGATAGTGTGTTAAAAGGTTCTGAGAAGGTAGCATTTTAGGTGAGATCTGAATAACAGGTAAAAGTCACTCTGTTAAAAAGTAAATGTGTGAAACATACGAGGTGGAATTCTATAGGCAAAATATTGATTGGTGCAGGAAACATTAAGAGAAGATGGCAAGAATACAGTTATTGTATCAGGAAAAAAAGTAACTGACAGTCCGCCACTTCAGCAGGAGGTAGATGAGTAAGAAGCAGTGGTGCTGAAGGAAGGAGTTCAAGCTGCACTGACTATGTTATCTAAAAACAATGCTTCAGGTTTTATGGACTACCCATTGAAATGTTTCAGAAAGCTGAAGAAGCACTGGAATCACTAACTCATGTAGGTTCGGAAATTTGGAAAATAGCCACCAATTATCTTAGAGAGAGTTCTCTAGAGAAACAAAATCAGGACATTTTTTATCTTAGATAGATAGATAAATAGATAGATGACAGATAGATGATGCTTTATAGTGTGATAGATAGTGTGATAGGCAGGTTTATCTTGCCAACGTGGGTAATGAACACATGTGAGATCAATTGAAGGGCAGAGAGATAAATGGCTAGGCGAGTCTTACCTTTCTTGTCTCTCGCTCGTTCATGATCAGACCAGCATGCAGCTGCCTTGCTTGTTCTGTGTCTTCATTTGCAACTACACTACCTGCAGGACAGCTAATCCATGGACTATGTCACTGTAACTTGAGCTTCCTTCAAAACCCTTCTCACCACTCTACTGGAATATACGTCTCTTGAGCTGGGGACTGTTAAACCCCGTTATCTGACTGACTATTGGTGACCTGCCTTGCTGTTTGCTGCCTGTGGCGAGATAGCTTGAATTGCTCTACAGAGGACTACCCGGCAGCCTTCAAGACTTGAAGGACTGCCAGTGTATTCACTGTCTCATGAAAGTGAGTTGCATTAAGCCATTTGTACTGCTCTATAGTGTAATTAACTCTGTATTTCTTATGCTATATATCTATCTATATAGTTCTATATAGCTACTATATATAGATATATAATTATTAGTGTTCTAGTTTTGTTTCTCTTCTCTAGAGAACTCTGTCTAACCTAATTGGTACCAGAAATGGTTCTAGAGAGATAGAATCATAACTATGGACTTATTAAATTGGCTCTCCAGCCTGGTTAGTCTCAACAGCACTGATATTGCTATTTCTACAGCTACAGGCATGGATAAGTCTGCCACTCGTACTAATCCATGGTGTGAAGTAGTGAAGCTACTATCTGCAGTATGACCACCAAAAGATGAGGTGTTGGTTAAAGGAAAGGCTCTGGTTGATCGTATGTTTGATATTTTGTAGCATTTTCCTCTAGGATGGCAAGCATAGGGAAACTGATTGCCTGGTCCTCTTTATAATGGAATGTGTGATAAAGGAGAGGGATAGTCTCAGAATCTCAGGAGTGCACCTCAAGTGCCCACTTAGAGACTTAAAAGTGTCCACCTGTGTGCTACAAAGGAAAACCTTCTCTTCTCTTTTAATAGAGCTGACATTGATGAGAACCAGGTCCAGAGTCTCATTGTGTGAATGGTGGAATTACAATATCAGCTGAATGGCAGATCTACAGCAGTGTCTGACACCAAAATGAGGGCATTGATAAAGAAAAGTAGGGACCCTGAAACATGGGATGGGAACATGTGGGCTGATGACCCGTAAAGGAGGGTATTGAGCCCCTAGAAACGATTGAGCCACCCCAGTCAAGAGATCCACCTCTCCCAGCTGAAGGTATAAATCCACTATCAATAAAACAACCCACACCTGAGTAGGTTAACCAAACTGTTCAAGGTGAAATGCCGGGGGGGGGGGGGGGGGGGGGG
>PVJH01011213.1:0-49517 GCA_004026705.1 Nesogale talazaci | reverse complement strand
CATGGACAAGCAGAAGTCTGGGAAATATCCCTGGGAATGGTTACTAAGGGTGTGGGATACTGGTGCAGGAAATGTAATATTAGACCAGTGTGAGTTTCTGGATATAGGACCCCTAACCACAGATTCTTGTTTCAATGTCTCAGTGAGAGAGACTAAGACAGGATCGAATTGCTTATTTGGTTGGTTCATGAATGATGGGCTGCTAGATTGCCAAGATTAGACCAACTTGCAGTACCTAAACTTTGGTACACTACAGAAGGAGGTGTCCAAAAGCTTAGGCAACTTGATGTGTTGGAATGGATCTATCAGGATAATAGAGTCCTAAAAGTGGGGTCTATGAAGACATACCCTTCATCATAACTATAAGAAACACGTTTGTGAAGTGGGCCCCAGCAGCTCTGAAAACTGCTGTGATTCCTATTTTATGTGTATCAGGATTAACAATGGGAACTGCCCTAATGGGGCTTCTACATTTGCCCTCTATGGAGTTGCTTGGACCACATGACGGTAGAGGGTAGGTGTGACCACTGAGTCAACAGAGGCAGGGTGGATGTGGATATAATAGAGAGCAAGGTTTCAGTAGTAATCAAAGCAACCTGTTTCCCTTGGACTTGTAACATTAGCTACTTAGCCATGGGGTCCTGAGGAGTGAAATACATGGAAAAACTACTAAATATTTATGTTATCTATACGGGTGGAAGGATGCTAGATCAGGTAAATAGCAGAATAGACAGTCTGGATCATTCAATCAATTCCCAGACCTGAGCCAATTTACAGACCCACAACCCCTTGAATGAGGGGAAGACTCGGTCCCTTGGAAAGAGGACCCTGCTACATCACCGAAGGTTTGTGCTGTCAGTCTTTCTTCCAGCCTTCCCCAAAGGGACCTGGAGACTTTCATAAGAGTGACTGTTCACTGGGGGAAAGGGAATAATCCAACTTTACAGGGATTACTGGACACGGGCTCTGAACTGACACTAATTCCAGGAGACCCAAAGTGTTTTCAAGACCTGCTAGTCAGAAAGGGGGCTTATGGAAGTCAAGTTATCAGTGGAGTTTTAGCTCAGGTACTCCTCACTGTGGATCCAGTGGGCTCCCGAGCTCATCCTGTGGTTATTTCCCCAGTTCCAGAATGCATCAGTGGAATAGACATGCTTAGTAATTGGCAGAATGCCCATATTGGATTCCTGAAATGTGGAATAAGGGCTATCCTGATGGAAATGGGTGAGTGAACACCATTAGAACTGCCATTGTCTAGGAAAATAGTAAACCAAAAGCAGTTCCACATTCCTGGAGGGATTGCAGACTTGAAAGATGCAAGGATGGTGATTCCTACCACATCCTGGTTTAGTTCACCCATTTGACCTGTAAGGAAGACAGATGGATCCTGGAGAATGACCAGGGGTAATCATAAACTTAACCAGGTGGTGACTACAATTGCACCTGCTCATGTGATTTCATTGCTTGTGCAAATTAATTAATACTCTCCTGGTACTTGATATGCAACGATTGATCTGGCCAATGCTTTCTTCTCAATACCTATCTTGAAGGGTCACCAGAAGCAGTCTGCATTTAGCTTACAGGGGCAGCAATACACTTTCACAACTCTCCCCCAGAGGTACATAAACACTTCCACTTTTTGCCTTAATTTCATCTGAAGGGACCTTGATTGCCTGTCTATTCCACAAAATGTCACATTTCCATTATACTGATGACATTATTCTGATTGGACCCACTAAGGATGAGGTATCAAAGACTATAGATTCATTGGTACAAAATGTGTATAAGAGGTTGGGAAATTAACCCAATGAAGATTCTGGCACTCTCCACCTTAGTAAAATTTCCACTGGTGTGGGGCATGTTGAGATATTCTTACTAAAGTGAAAAATAAGCGACTGCATCTGCCCACCCCATGCCCTAACAATGAAGCAAGAGGGACAACACCTTGTGGGACTCTTCAGATTTGGGGGACAACATGTTCCTCAATTGTGTAATTCACTTCAACCTATTTATCAAGTGACACAAAAAGGTCTCCAATTTTGAGTGGGGCCCAGAACAAGAAAAGGCTCTGCAACAGCTTCAGGCTGCTGTGCAAGCTGTTGATCCAGCTGATGCAATGGTGCTAGAGGTGACAGTTTTAGATATAAATGCAGTGTGATGACTTTGGCAGACCACTCTTGTTGAATCACAGTGTAGAACATTGGACTTTTGGAGTAAAGTTCTGCCATCTTCTGTAGACAACTAGTCCCCTTTAGATAAAGAGCTGATACTGGACCTTGATGGAGATTGAACACCTCACCATGGGCCACCAAGTCACCATGAGGCTGGAGCTTCCTAACATGAACTTGGGGGGAGGGGGTGTATTGTCTGTCAGAGTTATAGAGTTGGGCATAAGCAGCAGTACTCCATTGTTAAATGGAAGTGATATATACAAGATCAGGTTGTATCAGGACCTGACAGGACACATAAGTTGCATGAATAAGTGGCCCAAATGCCCACACTCCACACTCCTGTCACATTATCTTCTCTCCCCTGGTCTGTACCTGTGGCCTCCTGAGGTGTTTCCTATGATAATTTAACTGAAGAACAGAAAAGTCATGCTTGGTTCATGGATGACTCTGCAAGGTATTCTAGTGCCATTTGTAAATGGACAGCAGCAGTACTACAGACACTTTCTTGAGATCTCCCTGTGTTAGTCCAGGTAGACTAGAGAAACAAATTCATAGATATGCATATGCATGGGGTAATGTTTATATACAAAAGGTATGGAACATTGAGAAAGTATCCCAACCCAGTCCAGTTCAAAGTCATAAGTCCAATATTAGCACTTATGCCTGATGCCAGTCTATAAAGTCTCTTTCTGACTCACAAAGTCACAGGACAGTGGGTACAGAATCCTGGTGCTGGCAGGGATCTCCCCAAGGCTCCTTGCTTCCAGGGCTCAGGGTCCATCAACAGCATCCAGTGGTGGTAAAAGCAACTCAGCACTGGTAGGAGTCTCCACATTGCTTCTCTAAGTCAGAGGTCTGGTTCCATCAGGGTAAGGCCATGTGGCTTCTCCTCTGACTCTTCCAGTTCCTTGGATGCTGCCATCTTGTCTTGTCTATGGTTCGTTTTCTCTGAGATTAACTCCCAACAACTGGGGAGATAACTTCTCATCTTCATGAGGGAAATATCTTGAGACTTCCCAGAAGTCTCAGGAGAAAGCCATGCCCACATGGAGGCCTTATTGACTACTCAATGGCTCTCTCCAGATTAACAGGCCAGACCCCACCCCCACATCTCAATCATAAAATTAGCATATAGAATACATGATCACCACACTCCCTAAAGGACAGTGATGATGTGAATTTCTTTGAATGGGCAGAACCTCGAACATTGCACCTGAACATTCAGTTTTCATGGAAGGAGTAATGGCCAGATGTGAGACTGTATGCTGATTCATGGGCTGTGGCTAATGTTATGGTTGGATGATCAGGGAATTGGAAGGAACATGATTGGAAAATTGTTGACAAGGAGGTGTCGGGAAGAGGTATGTGGATGGATCTCTCTGAAGCGGCAAAGAAAGTAAAGGTAATCATGTCTCATGTGAATGCTTACTAAAGGGTTACCTCTGGAGAGGAAGCCTTTAATAATCGAGTGGATAAGAAGACACACATTGTGGAGACTGATCTTCTCTTTCCCCTGTCACTCCTGATAATGGACAAATGAACAAAATAGACATGGTGGCAATGATGAACTTGTGCATGGGTGCAGCAACATGGACTTCCACTCATCAAGGTTGACTTGGCCACAGCCACTGCTGAGTGCCCCTGTTGCCAGCAACAGAAACTAATATTAAGTCCAAGATATGGGACTATTTCTCAGGGAGATCAACCAGCAACTTGATGGTAGATTGATTACATAGAACCACTTCCACCATGAAAGGGGCAGTGTTTTGTTTTTACCGAAATGGACACCTACTCTGTATATGGATTTGCCTTCCCTGTACATAATGTTTCTGCCAAAACTACCATCTGTCACGGACTTACAGAATGCCTCATCCACCAGCATGGCATCCCACATAGCATTGTTGCAGATCAAGGAACTCACTTCAAAGCAAATCCAATGCAGCAATGGGCCCATGCCCATGGAATCCATTGGTCGTATCACGTTCCTCATCATCCTGAAGCAGCTAGCTTGATAGAGTGATGGAATGAAGTGGTCTCCTAAAGATACAATTATGGTGCCGACTAGGTGGCAGCTGCTTGTGGATCTGGAGCAAAGTTCTCCAGGAAGCTGTATGCACTCCAAACTAGGGGTCAATATATGGTACTATGTCTCCAATAGCCAGAATTTGTGAGTCTAAGAACCAACGGATGGCAGCTGGAGTGCACCACTCCCTATTACTCCTAGTGACCCACTTGGAGCACTTTTGCTTCCTGTTCCAGAAGCCCTATGAGCTTCAGACATGGCTGTCCTGGTCCCACAGGTAGGAACACTCCCACCTGGAAACACAGCACTGGTTCCAAGGAACTGGCAGCTGAAAATGTCCCTCGGGCCAGTTTGGGCTTCTTATGCCTTTGGATCAACAGGTAATAAAGGGTGTCACTCTATTGAATGGTATGATTGATCCTGATTACCAAGGAGAAATTGGACTGGTGCTACATAATGGAGTTAAAGAAGAATATGTCTAGAATCCAGGAGATCCACTAGGCCGACTCTTAGTGCTGCCATGCCCTGTGATTAAAGTAAACAGTAACCCAGCAACCAATCCTGACAGGATGTCTAATGACCCAGATCCCTTAGAAACTAAGGTCTGGGTCACCCCACCAGGCAAAAAATCATAGGCGTCATTTGCTTAATTTTAGCCGTTATTCTGTAAATGGGAACCTATTAAGTATTTTATGATTATGAAAGAGTTTGTGTTCATAGCAAAAGTAAAAATACTATAGAAAGAAAGAAAGAAAATTATTTGCCCTCGAGTCCATGCTGCCTCAATGCAACCCTCCCAGCCAGGTGAAACTGCCCTGTGACTTCCTGTGATTGTCACTCCATTACCCCAAATACTCAGGGATAGAGAAGAGGACACCATCCCAAGCTTAAGAGTACTAAAGGAAATTGAGGCGATAAGAGCAGAAATGAATAAACTGGAACTGATTGCAGAGACATGTTTAAACACACAGTGTTTGGAATCAACCCATGCGTGTGTCATTTGGACCTCTAGGAACAGTATTTTTCTTGCTCTCCTATAACTGACCATATTTGGACAAATGTATCTGTAGACTGCTAATGGAGAAACACACAAGGAGGATAGCAGTGGTTTATTCTCACATAATATGAGGGTGGTTACTGGTATATTTAGGTACTTCACGTCTGTCCTACTTATATCAACTCTCTGGGTTACATATCCAAACACTGCCTGGTCCTGTGCCATGCTCACAATTGGTATGGTTGAGCCCAGTGTTACAACCACTGTGTCAAGCCATCTCTTTCAGTGTCTTCCTCTTTTTCACTGACCATTTACCATACATGATGACTTGCCCCAGGGACTGTCTTTCTTGATAATATGTCAAAGAATGTTAGTCAAAATCTCATCATTCTTGCTTTCTCATCATTCATGCTGGCTGTACCTCGTCCGGAACAGATTTGTTTGGCCTTCTGTCAGTCCATGAAAATGTCGATATTTTGCATTAGCATCAAGAGTTAAATATATCAATTCTTCTCTTGCCTCCCTTATTTCATGTCTCACACTCTCTGGTTTGAGGGGTGACTGTAAGTGCCATGATTAGGATCAAATGTGCTTACGTCCTCAAAGTCTTAGCTGTTTAATACTTTATTAAAGATTTTTGCAGAAACCGCCCAATGTAATAACAACTCTGTCAGAGTTAATCCTGACTCAGTAGGATAGATTTGCCCCGGGGGCTTCCTAGTGCACAAATCTTTCCAGGAATAGAAATCCTTATTTTTCTCTGGAAAAGCAGTTGGTGGTTTCAACTGCTGGGTTTTGATTAGCAGTCCGATGTGTAGCCATTATGCCACAAGGTCTCTATATCCAAAGAAATTACATTATTTCATTTCTTGACTAATATTTCCATAGGTGTTGATTATGAACCAAGTAAAATAAAATCCCTGGCAACTTCAATCTTGTTCCCATTTATCATGATGTTGTGTTTGGTTCCATTTGTGATTATTTTTTATGCATTCAAACTGTAGCATAAAGTGTAATGAAGATTGGATGGTCTTTCTTCTTCATCAGTAAGTACTTCTGTTTATTTTGGGCAAACAAGATTGTGTTTATTCTGTTTATTTTGAACAAACAAGATCGTGTCATCGGCAAATTGCATACAGGTTGACATGAATCTTCCATCAATCTTGACACTCTGCTCTTCTTTACAATCTAGTTTTGCATATTATTTGTTCAAATTGAGTAAGTAAAATGAAAGAATGCAACCCTGCTATGTACCTTTCTGGGTTTTAAGCCATTAAATACCCTTGAATGACTTCCTTTTGGTCAAGGAGCTCAATTAAGTATTTTGGAATTCCTATTTTTCATCATATTATTCATAGTTACAGTATGATAGATTATAAAGTGACCACAAATTCATCCTATCCTTTTATAAACAGCCTTTATTAGGTGACTTTACACTCCTCCCATCAACAATATGGTGTTATAAAGCAGTGAAGCAAATAAGCCCACATGGATGAAGCATACTAACCAGTGTGATCATGAAGTGTTGACAGGATCAGGTTTCAGATATCAAAAGATCCAAAATAAACAACTATATCAATGAGAAAGAGGGGGGGTTGGATTGGAGACCCAAAGGCCATCTGTAGACAATTGAATACCCTGCCCCCACTGAAGGGTTATAAAGAAGGGATGATTCAATCAAGGTGCAGTTTAGCCCCAACAAATCACACATCATTCCTCTAGTTCCTGAATACTTCCTTCCTACCCTCTCTGCCATGACCCAGTTCTACTTTACAAATATTGCTAGACAAGAGAACACATATGGGTACATATAAAAAACTCTTGGCACATGGAGTTCAAGAGAGATAGACCCCTCAGGTACAGTTGTGGGAGTAGTACTCTCATGAGGATAAAATATGGTCAGGAAGGGGGTAGGGGAAACCCATCACAAGGTTGGATATATGCCCCCTCCCCTGAAGGGAACCAGTAATAGAAATGTGGGTGATGGGAGATAATGGACAGTGTAAGATATGTAATAATAATAATAGCATTATATAATTGACCAAGGATTAATGAGGGTGACAGGGTGATGAAGGAAGGGGTCAGGAAGGAGTTTACACGAAAGACCCAAGTAGAAAATGTTTTGGAAATGATAATGGCAACATGTGTATAGATAATCTTGATACAATTGATTATGGAATGTCATAAAAGCTGTAAGAGCTCTTATTATTTGATAAAATGACTTAAAACAAACCAAAACAAGAATAGGGACTTATTTCCAATTCTTATATATGGAGTTGGTGAAGTGATTATTTTATAGTGTATGCAGAGGCTAGTAAATAACAAGGCTTTGGGAGCTTATGCAGCCTTGATCCTAGTAACCCTTTCAGCGTCACATGAATGAGCCCTGATAAGCAACCTTGAAGATGAATGATTATTTAGAAAAATGTCCCAGCCCTCCCAGTTGAGATCTCAAAAAAAATTGTCAGAGAGATCATTCGAAACCCTCTAGACTTAGCTGACATCATAGTTATGAGGATAAAATGAAGTAGACCTACAATATGTCTCAGAGATAAAGGTTATAAGAAAGATTATATTGAGAGTAAAAATGAGAAAGAAATCAAAGCTGGCACTTGGTGTTTAGTGTGATTTATTGAATTGAAAAAAACCAACACCACCAACAACAAAAACCCTTACTGCTAACCAGTCGATGTGGACTAATAAGGACCTGAAAGGAGAGGATATAGAAGCAGGTTTCTGAAACTGTAGCTCTTTACAGAAGTGGAAAGCCTTATATTTCTCCATGGAGAAAGTGGTTTTGAATTACTGACCTTGCTGTTAGCAGTTCAATAGGTAGCTACTATGCTACTGGGACTCAGATGGCATTTATTACTATGAGTAAGTCATTTCTATAGAAAAAGGCCAATGAACAGAATTTCTCAGGATACCAATCATTTAAAATGTTCTAAATGTAAACAATTTTTTCTCCTGACTATTAAAATTTCCATATACAACCACAGAAAGGTGAAGAGAGCTATATAGGAAAGGAGTGATGCAGATATAACATTGAATGCTAAGCATACTGCATATCCTTTTTCACTTTTGGAAATATTGATATGAACTCATATTCCAAGTATATATATTTCTTTGTCATGTGCAATCAATTGTCTGGAAGCAATGGAAAATTGTAGGAATAGAAATGACATCAGTGAACTCAAATACTATTTTCCACTAAAAGGAACCACTTTCCTATAGAGAAAAGGCTGATTTCTCATCTGGGTAATAAATACAGAAGATGAATGGGAAATGCTTTTATCTTGTCATGCCTAAAAGCAAAGAAAAAATGGCATGGAAAACTCTTGAGAAGATGACAAATTTTACAGACACCATCTTGAAAGGACTCACACTGACCAAAGATAGATGGATTTGAGCATTGAAAAAATAATTTTCTAAATACACTGAAGTACAGCAGATATATGGATTTGTACTGAATCTAGTAAGGGGAGAATTCCTCACCCATTTTGGGATACTTTGCTATGTATCAATTAACTTTCCTGGAAATTGAGGAATAAAGAGAAACAAACATTTATTTAGCTATTTTTGCATGTACACGTAAGATCATTGAATTGCCAATAACAGACTTTTTTCTTTACATCAGTTAATAAATGTAGAAGGGATGACAGTCATGAAGGAAGATCATCATTTTACAACCTCTAATGGAATAATGAATCTAATCAATGACCATTGATGGCCTCTTAAACTATCATAAAATATTTAAGAGGATTGAAGAAGACTAAGACCTTTTACTTTATCTTTTATATTAATATTGTTAGCAGTGAGAAATTACACATTATTACTCAACGATACACTAGTTTATACTACTCTTCCTTAGGAATTGAACCTGGATCTAATCAGGTGTCTAGATCTAACTTTGATGATTGAAGCATGCTAAATGAGATTGCAGACACAGAAAATCCAAATAAGACTTTAGGCTACTTACAGAAATATTGGTCAAGTTTCTCCAGCAGAGGGAGAAATGTCTATATTGAAGAAACTTAAAAACTGCTTCAGTTTGATGCAATGTGCAAATGTGATTTGAATAAACCAACTAAAAAACATGCTTAAGGTAGAGAAAACTGAACTTGATTTTGTTGTGTGATGTTAAGGGATTATTATGAACTCAGTTATGAAGATGACACTATTGTTGTGCTTTGTTTTTTGGGGGGGGCATCACTGCCCTCTGGTGGTAGTGGGAGCTACCCAACATTGCTCCTGCGAGCCGCTTTAGGATTTGCTGGATTTGAACCACCAAGCCCACAGGCCGCAGTCCCGCACTCAACCACTTATGCCAGCGGGGCTCAGCCCCTGTGCTTTGTTTTTTTTTTTTTTTTTTTTTTTTTTGGGGGGGGTGGGTAGGGCATCACTGCTCTCTGGTGGTGGGAGTAGGAGGCCTAGCCCCACTGCTGGAATTGAACCTCCATCCCAGTGGGCCGCAGTCCCGCGCACAACCACTATGCCACCGGGGCTCAGCCCTGTGCTTTGTTTTTTAACCCTCATGTTTTAGATATACTCACAGGAGTTTTCATTGTTAAAATGTTGTGATGTATGATTCTAGGGGGCATCGCATATCACAGGATGGGTGAAAATGCCAAAAGACTTTTTCTATAGATAAAAGGGTACCAATGGGGTGATATTCAGCTTTTAACTACATGAGGCTTTTAAAAAATCATTTTTAGTACAGAGAATTCAAACTGCATAGTGGAATTACATAGGAAAGTGATGTTAGGTTCCCCACATCACTGTGTTTGTGTCACACTTCCAGATATTAAATGGTTGTCTCCATACATGAAGGGACTAAAATACCCAAAAGGATCTGAACAAAGCCATCCCCACCTGGTACCTTCTTTCTCACAGTGTGGCAGCAGTCTATGTGGTGCTCTGTTTCTAGCACAGTGTGACCTGCACTGTCTTTCAATGATAGATGCCCTTCAATAATGTATGTTATGGTTTCCTGCTCTGACTATTCTCTCCTCTGCATTCACAATCAAAGTTCTTGCATATTTCAATAAAAATGAGATCTAATTTTGGTGCCAGCATGAAAATTTCACTGTCTGACCTTGCCATCATAATGTGAACATTCAATTAATTAACATTGACCAGAGATGTACAGCCTCCATGCGGTTTGAAGTGCAGTTTTAAAACCACATTTATCTACCACATGACTGGAACAGTTGTGATGGATATTTCTGAAAAGACAACAACCTACATCTCTTCTTGACTTCTCCTTGACTGAGAATTGAAGGGAAATGAGCCATGTGGTGTGGTTGAAGTTCAACAGATTCCTTGGGAATTAATATAGGCTATTTATTTTGACAACCCTAATGTGTTGGAAGCTAATATATTATGACATAATATATTCAACTTGAACTTTCTATAGAGAACATTAAGATGTTTCTTTAAATAAAATCACTGATTTTATAGGTGAGTCTTAGTAAATGATAAGTATTTCCCATGACTCTATATGGTATTTAGATGAATAAATTTATATTAGAGAACCTTATTTATCAATCATTTTTGAGGTTTGGAGGAATCCTAAATTACTATTATATACATGAAGTCCTTAATAAGTAACTCTAAATGAATTCTCTTTCTCTCCTTTTACTTTTAATTATGTCCACAATCTCTTGCAAAACACTGCTTGAAAGAATTTCCAGTAAAATGACAAATGCGAACTTGGACAAGGCTCTAGCAGATGTGGGAAAGAGAACTGATAGAAAGGAGATGGGGGGGGAAGATTGTAAACCCAGTATTTGCTGTAATTTGAAGAGACCTGTGGTATGCACTGTAGGTCTCACATTGAAGGAAAAATTGAGAATCAAGTTAGAAGCCAGTTAAAAGGATATGGCTCACTGATCCAAATTGTTTAAAGAGAACACTCAGTATCTGGTTTAGAAATTACAGTGATACTCAATAACAAAAATATGATGAGGGGAGGAGAGAAAAAAGGACAATTCCTCAGAAGTAGGAAGGGGGAACCTCACTATCAGAAGAAGGAAGAAAGAAGTGTGGTTCTAGGTGTTTGGACCCAGAAGCCTTGGGCATTGAAAGTCCTAGAGGCCGCAACAGAAGGCAGGGGTCATAGGAAGGGCAGTAGCAGAAGAAAGAACCAGAGCATGAGACAAAACAACGCCATTCCCAGTGCAAGAAGCATGTCAAGCTAAGTGGCTGTAGGAAATTTGGTTTTTCTTAAAAAGAAGGATTTTTTTTAAATTTAATTGAGAAATTTAATTGAGGAGCTAGTTCACAGAGCTAGAACTAAGAGCATTCGTGTTGAGGCTTATGGGAGGATAAGGTGTTTTGGGGCCTTCAGTAACAGCATTGCTGAAAGAGTTTTGTAATATTTCCTGAACCAGCCAGAGGCCAAGGAGCCTCGTGGCTGAGAGATCTAGGACCAGCAGAATCCTGACTGTAAGCAAAATGGGAAAGCAGCTGCCCTGACTAAAAACTACCCTGTGTATTTCTGATCCTGAACTGTAACCTGTTAAGCTTTCCTAATCAACCCCATAGCCATAAGAATTACCTGTGAATTCTGTTTGGCCATGAAGATATATTACCAAACACAGATAAGAAAAGAGTGCATGGGAGGGACATCTGTTGACAGATTTGATAAGAAAGTTGTTCAATGGAGGCTTGCCTGACCTCAGGCTGGTAGGAATTGATCTATTTGAGCTGATTCTGGTGATGTGAATTCTATCTCCTCCCCCCACCCCCCCCAGACAAGTCAGAGATCAGAAACTGACCCCCACATCATGGCTTTCATGTATCGAACTACCTTAATTATACAAAGGAGCATATGGAAGTTTAACATGATTCATGAGATAAAATAGATGAGAATCATAATAGTAAAAGGAGGAAATATTAAAGAACTAGAGATAGTTATTTGGTTCATTAGTTCTATACTGTACCCTGGATTTATCATGCCTTCTATGTGACCCATCTGAGAAGTCTGTCCAATTATACCACAGATGAGTACCACAGATGAGTTTTGGGTCTCCACTACATGAACGATGTCATTTAAGAGTTTATTTTGTGCCAGGGGGGTAGCTGGAAGTTGGGAGAGGGGAGGAAGAGAACATCTAAGTGATAAACCTTATGTTTATATATTATTTATATAATATAAATGTTTATCAAAGAATGCTATGCAGATAGAGCTTTCGGTTTACAGAAATATGTATTTCATATTGTGACTCAATGATGTGTTCTTGAATTCTGGTTGCATTCACAGATAAATCATGTGCATCTTATAACTAAATATACAAGTTCCAAA
Source organism: Nesogale talazaci (assembly GCA_004026705.1). Taxonomy (NCBI): domain Eukaryota; kingdom Metazoa; phylum Chordata; class Mammalia; order Afrosoricida; family Tenrecidae; genus Nesogale; species Nesogale talazaci. The sequence continues at coordinate 37,020 of PVJH01011213.1, read as the reverse complement.
TGACATAAATATACTTCTCTAAACTCTCAGCCATCTTCATGTCAGTAATCTAGCTAAGATCATCATTCAGGCAGTCACACTCAATCTGGGCTAATCACCTCTTGAAAAATAGAGGTTAATGGAAAAGCTAAATCTCTCTAAGGGCAAATTATTGTTAATTTATTTAAGATTTATATATTTCTGTGTTCTTGTAAAGTATTTAGATTTATGTATTTAGATTTAGATTTATGTATTTCTGTGTTCTTGTAAGATATTGTTCTTGGACTTGATTCAATTTATAGTCCAAATATATGGATAAAACTGTTTAATATCAAGTCTAGAGATTTATATTTAAGCATACTTGGAAAAAGATATACAACTAAAAGTGATTAAAAGAATCAAGGTTCAGAGACACTTTGCTCAGATGTCTGAATCTGAAGAGTCCTTGAATCATAATTCTCTAAGCCCTAGCTTGAAGGGAACAAGTCAAAACCAAATTCACTGCCACTGAATTGATGCTAACTCTAAGTGACTCTGAAATACAGACACCAATTCCCTGTGAGTTTCTGACACTGTAACTGTTTTCAAGACTAGATAGTTCTGTCTTTCTGTTGTGGGCCGTCTGGTGGTTTCAAACTCCCAACCTTACAGGTAACCATCTAATTTTTAACCATTAGGTCATCAGGGCTCTTAATTTGAAGGGAGAGTAAGATCTAAGTTCATTGAAGGTTTAACTCTTGGGTGATTGGTAGTTAAATTGAATGTTATGAATATCCCAAACACAGAAGAAATGTGGCTATTTAAAAAAAATAATCTAAGACTCAACATTTCCCAGAATTTTAATTTAGATTTGTATATTTCAAAATCTTAGTAAGAGACATTTGCAATAATTATTATAAAATATGGGAATATCAGCCATTTCTTTATGACATTCAGTTCTACAAGTGGACATAAAACCAGTATATGCACATTTGAAGGACTTTAGAAACTATTCTATCTACTGCCTGGACAATCTAAAGAATTCTCTAGAGTAAGAGTTTGGCAGATTCATTTATTTCTCACTGACCCGGCAACTAATATATGCAACACTGCTAAAACCTTTGTCCATTGTCATGGCAGAGCTAAGGAAAAGGTATACCCATGTGGTTTGCACCTTTAAAACTTTGTCAACATTCTTTAAAATACTTGACATGCATTTCCACAGAGGTCCTCTCTCTCAGTGCCAGAAATCTATTTTGTTCAACTAAAAACTAACAACAGAAAATTATCAAGAATTTGTGATAATTTATAATTTAGAGACAAATTTAGTCACAGTAACTGATGAGGGTTGGGTAGGGGTGGGTGGAGATGACTTTGTAAACACCACATTTGACATTCTAATGGTGAAAGTTTTTGTAAATCATATGAAGATAATTAGAGAATGAGTGCAGGGTATGCCAAATATTTCATTTTGACCTCTCAATATTAATTTATTAGTCTTAATATTAGTCTCAAATATCACATTTACTTTTCTTCTGATTGCAGTCATTGATCTACTTCTTTTGCTGCCTACACTTTCTTGAAAAATGGGTACCCCACCTGCCGCCTCCCCCCAAAAACCCTGGAATGTCTTTTCCCCTAAAGCTATGTATTTAATTTTTTTTCAATACAACAACCTCTCCCCTATGTTTAACACATTTGTCAAATCTGAGATTCCATTATTGGAAACATTTTTCAAACTAATCTGCTTGGAGGACTGACAGTATCTCCTTCATTTTTTTTCTTCATCTCTTTTATCTCATTAAATCACTGTTCTTTCATGTCCCTCTTCATTTGCAGAAACAAAAAGAAACCACACAGAGTGAAGTTAGATGATTAAGGTGTGTGGAGCACAAGATGTGTGCTGTTTTTGCCTCAAACTGGCACGCTGAGATGGCTGTGTGAGCAAGTGCCTTTTTGTGATAGAAAAACCTATGTCCTGTCTCCCACAAATCAGGCCTTTTTTGTCGCACACTGTTATCTTTTCAGAAACTCTAAATAGAGAGTTTGGTTAATATGCTGACTTAGTGGAGCAAGCTTCAAGTGCACTGTGAGTCAGCCTTTGGTCCACTTGAGAAGTTGATGGACATAGAGAATGAGATTTATCACCATTAGGAGTTTCATATTTTTTTTTGAAATGAGAAAATCTGCGTTTTTCCCATATCACTGCTCTTGCAATGTATTCAACATTACAGCCGTTTCTCTGGCTTTTTATCTGAGCAGGAAATAAAATTTCATAGCCAAACAGTTCTCTGAAATTGGCCATCGGGCTGAGCCCCGGTGGCGTAGTGGTTGTGCGTGGGACTGCGTCCCACTGGGACGGAGGGTCAGTTCCAGCAGTGGGGCTGGGCCTCCTACTCCCACCACCGGAGAGCAGTGATGCCCCCCCACCCAAAAAAATTGGCCATCAAACAAGCAAACAAACAAAAAAAAACCCAAAACCAACAAATGAAAAAAAAATGGTTTGAGCAAAACTGCTTCTACGAAAATATTCACTATGGCCAGAATGAACTTTCCCAGGTGATGCTGGTGGGTTCACTAAGTCAGAGAAATATGCTTGATGCTCACCTGGAGGGAAAACTGTGTACTACGAAACCTCTGCTCTGTCCAGTGAAATTCTGAGTTTGGGATGGCAGTATCACCTCATATTCTTTTCTGGTCACAACATGTGAAGGTTTAGGACAATATTTTACTTTTCCTATGTTGTTGCTACTAACCTTAAATATTTATGCCTTGTCTAGTCTAAGAATCTGTGGTGGTGTAGTAATTACAAGTTAGGCTGCTACCTATAAGGTCAATGGTTTGAAGCCACCAACTACTCCACAGAAGGACAGAGCTTTCTACTCTTGTAAAGAGTTTTGCTTGCAGGAAACTACATGGGGAGTTGTACACTGTTCTGTTAGAATCACTGAGTAGATTAAACCCCAAGGCAGCGAATTTGGTTTTATGTTTTATGGTTATTGTTTGGTTAGTTTGTTCACTCTATCTTAAAAAATCATGAAGTATCAAGATGCATTGATAATGATTGTTGTTGGTATCCAATAGTTGAGAACGAAGAGAAAGAGTAGTATTTGGAAAACATGAACTTGGTGATAGAATTGAAGCTGGTGATCGCCTGATAGAATTTTGTAAGACCAATGACTGGTTCAAAGCATATCATAATTGGTTGCTGTAAACAGGACTTCTCTAGAAGGAATACACAAAAACCAAATTGTCTGTGGGAAGAGATATTGGAGAAGCTCAATGAAGCCAGAGGCTGATTGTGAAACAGACCACCAGTTGCTCACAGGTGAGTTCAGTGTGAAGCTGAAGAAAATTAAATTACATCTTCAACAGCCAAACTACAACCTTGAATATATGCCACTCAGGTTTCGAGACTATCTCAATAACACATTTGCTGCATTGAACACTAAGGACAGAAGCACTAATGAGCTATGGAAGGACATCAATGACATTATTCATAACGAAAGCACCAGTTCCTTAAAAAGACAAGATAGAAACATGTCAGAAGAGGCTCTGAAACTCACTCTCAATTGTGGAGTAGTTATTGCACATGGAGGTAACAATGATACGAAAGAGCTGAACAGAACATTTCGAAGGGCAGCTAGAGAATACAAAGTAGAATATTATAATGTAATTGCAAATACCTGGAATTGGAAAACAAGCTCAGCATATGTTAAACTGAAACATCGAAGGGAAAAAATGCAAGCCTTCAGTTGCCATTTTTGAAAGATCCCTTGGGGAAAATATTGAGAGATGGAGGAAACATCCAAAGATGAAAGGAAGAATATAGTCACTGTACAAATAGGAGAAAAAAAACCCCAAAACTAGTCAGCATTCCACCTTTTCAGAAAGTAACATGTAAGCAAGAACCAATGATAATACCGAAGGAAGAAGTCCAACCTGCACTGAGAGCATTGGTCACGTACGAGGCATTAGGATGCCACATGAAATGTCTCCACAAGCTGATGAAGAGCTGGAAGAACTTACTTGTCTATGCTGGTAATTTTGAATGACAGATTCTTAGTCAACTGACTGGAAAAGATCCATATTTGTATCCATTCTAAAGAAAAAAGATCCAACAAACTGCACAAATCATAGATCGGTATCACTGATATCACATGCAAGTAAAATTTTGCTGAAAAATTTTCAAGATTATTGCAGTGGTACATTGATAGGAAGCTTCTAGCAGTTCAGGCCAGATTCAAAAGAGGATGTGGAACAAGGATTATCATTGCTGATGTCAGGTGTATCTTGGCTAAAGGCAGAGAATATCAGAACAATGTCATTTTTTTTTACTGACTGTGCCAAGGCATTTAACTATATACATTATAATACACTATGGATACACTATTATAATTTTCCGTGAGGGAAATTGGGAATTACAGACAAAAAGGGAGTTGTGGAAGGTTGATGAAAATCAAGGATAATGGCCTTCAGTATGAATTACAGTCAATGTAGAGAAGACCAACCCTCACAACTAGACCAATAGGTAACACTGTGATAGTTGTCAAGGATTTCCTCTTGCTTGGATCCACACACAATGCTCAGGGAAAGAACATTCAAGAGATCACGCTGCATTGCATTTGGTAAATCTGATGCACAAGACCTCATTAAAGTGTTAAAAAACAAGGAGGTAACTTCAAGGACTAAGCCAAGGTATTTTCACTATCCTCAAACAAGTGAAATGTGGGGTTGATTAAGGAAGACTGAAGAGCTGATGCTCCTCACCAGCTGTGCTGGTGAACACAGTATAAAGCACTGCCAAAAGAACATATCAATCTGTCTTATCAGTATGTATGGCCACAATGTTTCTTAAAGGCAAGAATGGCAAAATTTTGTCTCAGGAACTTTGGACATATTGATGGGAGAGACAAGTTCCTGAAGAAAAAGATACTCTGAAAGAGGAGGAGCAGAAATAAATAGGAAGGCCTTTGACAAGATGGGTTGATCCAGTGCCTTTGAGAAGACACTTATTGTTCACACATAAGAACAATCGTGAGGATGACACGGGACCAGGCAGTATTTAGCTTTCTCACACTGAGCATCACTATGAGTCAGAACTCCTTCAGAGGCACCTAACAACAACAACAACAACAACAACAACAACAAAGAAACAAATGAACAATGGCTAATGGAAGGGGCTTTCATACTGTAGTGAGTTAAGCACTTGACTACTAACCACAGGTTTGGTAGTTTGAACTCACCAGCTTCTCTGTGCCAGAAAGCTGAAGCTGCCTGCTCCCCTAGATATTCATAGTCCAGTCTACTGTTCCCTAGAAGGCTGTGAAGAGGTGGAATCAGCTTGATGGCTTTGATAGCTGGCTAATGATCACGAGCATATCTTCATAACTTTGTTGGTTGTCTGAATATTTGCTCTTCAAAACACACTGGCAATTACATAATTTAAAATTTACATAGCCCTTCAACACTTCCACGACAAAAATAAATAATCTATTTTAAAACTTGCCAGTGGACCTGAACAGCAACTTCACTGAAGACAATAATCTTATACATTGAAATTGTTAAAATAATTCTGTCTGCCCTTCCATCCGTTTCCAGGTTAAATGGTATTATCTTCTTAAGAGAGGGATTATATCTTTGACACTTATATTCCTAGCACCTAGCACCATGCCAAGCACATAATTGAATGCTTGGTGTTGAAAAAAATAGCTGGATAAAAGAATGCATAAAATAAAGTATATCTTTTTAAAACTTTGACTTCATATTCCTTGTGGTAAACTGGGGATTTGGTAGAAAGTATTTGGCATTTCTATACTCGCAACCAAGAGCACAGAAAACTGGCTCTATTTTGAGAGAGACCTAATTGTTCCAAGATAGAATGGTTTTAAAACACACCTTCTCCTTGCCCTGAACTAGTCCTCTAATAAGGAGCAGTCTTCAAGGAGCCACCATAATAGATGGATCCTTTCTGTGTCTGGTTACTGCACTATGCTTGAACACTATCTGTAAATAAGAGAAATTAGGTTCTGTTACCAACCCATTGGAAATTGCTGAAGTCCACACAGTTAAATCCCATAAATCCATTTTAGTCCTCATGCTGCTTATATGACTCTCAACAACTGTCATCAACTACCTCTGCTCATCTAAGGGTCTCTCTGCTATGTTGAATTTGGCAACAGGTTTGCTTCAATATTTATCTCAGCTTTTTAAGTATCAATTAATATTGGACTTTGGGGTCTCCTATTTTATTTAAATTTCAAGTGGATGTGCATCAAAACCTATTACTGATCCAGCAAAGCAAATAGACCAGTAGGAAAAAAGAAAAAAAAAAGAAGAAGAAGGCATTAGAAATAACAAAAGAATCCAAATGCCAGAATATAGCAGCTTTAGATGCTGGAGAAGGTATGTTGACTTTGCAGTTTTCTGTTTCACTGTTTCTTACACATTCATCAATACCAGCCTTCAATTTAGAGCATAGTTTCCCAAAGTGGGCACCACCCCCACCACCCACCACCCCCAGTGATGTGTGGAATGATCTAAGGGCATTGTAAGAGCAGAAACCTACACTTTATCCAGGATTCTGGGCTGGAGTACAAAAGGATTTCATTGCTAGGGAGGTCATGAGGATTTTTTTAAGAGGACAGTAGACAATATATGTTTGGAAACCTCTGATTTAGAGCTAAGGAAAGCCAGCCTTGAGGAAAAAAATGTCTGGTAACACTCTTGTTTAAAAGAATTAATACCAGATTATTCCCAGAGAGATGGAGACAAAGATGTCCCAAATGCCTAATTTTTTCAAGATGCTATTATATCACCCCACCCTCCTTCATTCCTGGTCCCTAATATATTTTCCGACACTCCTGAGTTCTGCAATCCATTTCAACATCTCACAGAACTCAATTAAACCTTAGGGAAACATCTCACATGGTTGGGAGTGCTGCTAAATCCCAAATCTGGAGCTCAAAGATTTGGAAGATCCTCCACAAGGCTGCCACAGTGGAAGAAACCAGAAGAATGACAGAGCCAAGTCAAAGATGTCTAAAACTAAAAGGAGATTTTGTTTCTGGTGCTGAACCAAGAAAGAAGAATAAACATACAAAACCGTGGCCTCTCTACAATAAAAAAGGATAGTTCTTGATCCTGTACCATCCAAAAATTGTGGTGAGGAAGCCTAACCCCTCTATATCGCAACTCAAGATTTGAATTTTCTCAGTGTGGACTCACTGTGACCTTACAGGATGAGGTAGAACTTCCTCTATGAATGTCTGAGGCTGAACCTCTTGAAAGGAGTAGAGAGGCTTGTCTTATTTTCGAACTTCAGCCCTTGAAGACCCTAGCCCAATGCCTAACCATTATACACAGAGGGATGATCATAAAAGAGAAGGATTTAGTGGAGGTGCGGGTTTTGTCATTTAGCACACCATACCTCTAAGTATGCTATGTTAGACTGCGTTCTCTAAAGAAACAAAACTAGGACACATGATTTTATATGTATTTATATAGATAGATATATGGCATAAAAATAAACAATTAATTTATAGAGCAGTACAACTCACTTCCATGAGCTAGCTAATACACTGGCAGTCCTTCAACTCTTGAGGAATGGGGGTAGTCCTATGTAGAGCAATTCCGGCTATTTGGCCACAGGCAGCAAGCAGCACAGTGGTCACCAAGAGTCAGCCTGATAGATGACAAGGTCTGACAAGCCCCAGCTTAAGGGATGTGTTCTCTAGTAGCATGGCAAAGTAGGGCTTGAAGGAACCTCAAACTACAGAGACACATTCCATGGGTTGGGTATTCCACAGGTAGGGTAGCTTACAAATTGATGCAGAGAACACGCTAAGGCAGCTGTACACTGGCCTGATGTTCAAAGAGCAACAGACAAGAAAGGTGAGGCTCACAGAGCCATTTATGTCTCTGCCCTTCAACTAATCCCACACATGTCCATTGGCTAGGTTGGAACAATACTTATCTATCCCCCAAACAATTGCCATTAGCTTAAGTCCCATCCATTAGCAAGGGAAAGACTAAGGATCCATCCTATCTTAATCCTGTAACAGAGAACTGCCTCCCAAATGAGATTATAACCACTGTTATATAGGGGAGAATTTTTAGTACACCAGCAAAGTTATTATGACAAAAAATGATTGTGGACAGAAGGTAAGTAATGGACTACCTCTTGCTGACTCTGTGCCATCATCACAACTATTCCTATGTGTGAGTCCATTGTCCATTCCTCTCACTTCGTATCTTCCCCTTTTATGTTTGCCCTCTACTTTACCACATGCTGTTCCCACTTCACGTGTCCAAAGTATGTTAGAGGAATTCTCCTTTCTAAGGAACTTTCTGATTGTACTTCTTCCAAGACATACTTTGCAAACCACAGTCTGTTCAATTTTCTTCATCAATCCAACAATGCAAATTGATCAATTTTACTCCAGTTCTCTTTATTCAACATGTAGCTTTTTTTTTTTTTTTTTTTTTTTTTTTTGTGGACATCACTGCTCTCCGGTGGTGGGAGTAGGAGGCCCAGCCCTACTGCTGGTATTGAACCTCCGTCCCAGTGGCCCGCAGTCCCGCGCACAACCACTATGCCACCAGGGCTCAGCCCAACATGTAGCTTTTGTATGCTACATGAGGCCATGGAAGATGCTCAGCTTGTGTCAGGTGTACTAAGTCTACGAAGTGATACCTTGGCTTTGCAACAGTTAAAAAGTGGTCTTATATAGAGTTGCCTATTGTGGTGAATCATTTGATTTTTGACTCCTATTTCGATCGGTGTGGATTGTGCATCCAAGTGAAATTAAATCCTTGATTACTTCAATATTTTCTTCTTTTATCATGATGCTGCTTATTGGACTAGTATGAGACATTTTTTTCTTTATGTTGGATGCATTCATAACTTCAAAATTGCTCAAATTATAATATCTCTGAAAATAAAACAACTTAAACCCCCATCAACTGTAGAATAGACAAATAAATATGGTTCAATGGCAAAATGGAATATTACATCAAATAATGAAACACTGCATGCAATAATATAGAATAGTCTTACAAAAATTCATGTTTGTAAGTGTATCAGACACAAAAGTTTAAAAACTCTAAAAGATTAAATATTCCATTTTCACAACCTACAAATTTTACCCACAGTGAAAATAAACACTAGATACTTTTAGGTGGTAGCTAGGGAATTTTTGAAAATGGACAGAGGAAGTTTATGAAACCCTGTAATATTTTGATGTAAATGCAGGTTATACCATGTATCCACTTAATTAAAATTCATATAGTTATAGTCTTTTTCATGAAGAGCATGTATTTTTAAAAATACATTAAAATGTACATTATATAACATAAAGTAACGAACAGATAAATCATCTCAGTAGAAAATTAGGAATGCACAGAAAGTACTAAGCAAGCAGAAAATAAATCATGCATATGTCTATCTCCAGTAGTATTCAGCTATTAATATTTTACATATTTTAATGTATTTTATGCATACAAACATTGCCTGCCTTTTTTTAAATCTTAGAAGTTTTAAAACCCAAGCTGAAAAAAAAAAAAAAAACAAGCTGTGATTTTTTTCCTCCCATAACTCGACCTAATTGAACTCATTTGGTGACAAACCCTGACCTTAACTAACAGGAGATTATTTATAGTCTTTATTTATCTCATTTGGTGTGAATATTTATACATTTTCTATAAAAGATTAATGTAGGAGGCTGCTTCAGACACCACTGAGAATATTAGTTCTCTAACTTTTAATTTCTAATTGACATTGAGATAACAAAGAGCATGGACATGAAAAGAGGTGTAGAATTTTGACCCAATTTAATCTACCATAACTTACTTTGCCATACTCATATATTGAAAGGTCCATAAAACCAAACAAGGACTATGCTCAATTAAATGACACCTTTAAGAATCACCCAAAAAAGGATCATAAACTGTCATAGAAAACATAGTATGTGAATGGGGCTCAAATACTAAGTTACAAGTGTATGAAAGGTAGGTTTATTATGCCAATCTGGCCAATAGGAACCTGTTGGGTTCATAAGGTTACAGTTTGATTGCAGGACAGAGGGACAAATGGCTTGGCAAACCCTGCCTCTTGCTCTAGCTCTCTAGTGATCAGACCAGTTCGCAGCTGCCTTAGCTAGTTCTCTGCCTCAACAGTGAGCTACTCTACCTGTGGGACTACCAGCCTGTGGATCTTGTCACCAGAGCTTGAGGTTCTTTCAAAATCTGCTTCACCACACTGTTGGTGTATACATTGCTTGAGCTGGGGAATGTCAGATCCTGTCATCTGGCTGACTGTTGATGACATTCCCTTCTGTTTGCTGCCTGTGACTAGACTACTGACATTGCTCTAAAGAAGACTCAGCTGTCTGCTTCCTTGTCGTTGGACCCAGCAACTTCTTGAGTTGAAGGACTTCCAGTATATTATCTGCGTCAGGGAAGTGATGTGAACTGAGTCCTCTGTACTGCTGTGTGGACTAATTAGCAGTTATATCTCTTCATGCTGTATATACATCATGAATATATATATATATATATATATATATATATATATATTCCTGGTTTTGTTTCTCTAGAGAAAACCCTGTCTAACACAATTGGCACCAGGAGTAGATTTAGAGAAAACAGATCATAAATATGGGCTTCTCAAATTGTCTCTGGAACCTGATTAGGTTTAATATCACTAATAATGTTCTACCAACAAAAGACATGGGTGAATCTGCCATTCTTACAACGTGGGTAGTATAAAACCAGAGTGTGAAGCAGAAAAGCTACTATCCATAATATCACCACCAATAGATAAAGTGCTAATTAGAGGAGAGGCTCTGGGTGATCGTGTGGTTGATACTTTCCAGCAGTTTTGTGAAGATGACAAGTATAGAAAAGCTGGTTGATGGGTCCTCTTCACAATAGAAAATGTGATCAAGGAAGGGGATAATCTCAGCACCTCGGAAACATGTCTCATGTGCAAAATAGCAGACTTAAAATCTTCTGCGTGAGCTACAAAGTAGAGTCCTCTCTCCTCTAGTAACAGAGCTGAGCAGTGCTGAAAACCATTTCCAGGGTCTCATCATATGAGTAACTGAACCTACAATGTCATCTGAATTGCAGGTCTAGAACAGTGTCTGATATTAAAGTAAGGGTATTAATTAGAAATAATTGGGACCCTGAAATATGAGATGGGAACATATGGACTGATGTTCCAGAAGCAGAAGATATTGAGCCTCTAGAGGTGATTGAGCCATTTCAGCTGAGGGAATTAATCCACTATCAGTAGAACAACCCACACCATAGTAGATTAAGCTAACTGTTCAAGCTGGAATGCTAGGTGGCGCTCCATCTGTAGCATTGCCTAGGGGAAAAGACTTATAAGATATTGCTGAGAGTACCCAAAAAACACCCTCAGCTTCCATTTTTTCCATTAGACCTTTTAGAATTAAATCTCAGAAATATCCTAAAGGTGAGGTTCAGATGATGACTCAGGAGAAAGTTCACTATACTCATAAAAATCTGCTTGAGTTTTCTAATATGTACAAGCAAAAGCCCGCGGAATATCCCTGGGAATGACTACTAAGAGTGTAGGGAATTGGTGTAAGTATTGTAACATTGAACCAATCTGAGTTTCTTGATACAGGGTCTCTTAAGCACAGATTCTTCTTTCAATGTCTTAGTAAGGGAGGTTAAAAGATAACCTAATTGCTTATTTGGTTGCTTCACTGAAGCATGGGCTGGCAGATGTCCTAAATTAGGCCAGCTTGAGGTACTTGGCCTACCTTGGTACACTGTAGAAGAAGACATCCAAAAGCTTAGGGGAATTGGTATTTGGAATGAATCTAACAGGATAATCCCATAGACCCAAAAAGGGTGGGTCCTGAAGATATACCTTTCACCACAACCATAAGGAACAAGTTTGTGAAGTAGGCCCCAGCATCTCTGAAGACTCCTGTGATTGTTATTTTATATACACCAGAATTAACAGTGGTAACTCCCCTAGGTGAACGCTGACATTTGCGTACAATGGGGTTGATTGGGCCCCATGGTGGTAGAGGCAGGTATCAGCACTGAAACAAGAGAGACAGGATGGTTGTGATTATTGTAATGGACACCAAGCTTTCCATAGTAATCAAAGAAATCTCTTATGTGGATTTATGACATTGCCTACTTAGTCATGGTGTCCCTAGGAATGAAATACTAGGGAAACCTACCATATATTGATGTGATCTATACAGGAAGAACAAATGCTAGATCGGGTGAACAGCAGAACAGAAAGTCACAACCACTCAATCATTTCACAGATCTGAGCCAGATTACAAACCCACAAACCCTCTAATGAGAGGAAGATCTGGTCCTTTTGAAGAAGGACCCTGCTATATCACCGAAGGTTTATACTGTTAATTTTACATTACTGGACACTGGCTCTGAACTGACACTAAATCTAGGTGACCCAAAGTGTTTTCAAAGCCTGCCAATCAGAGTGGGACCATATGGGCATCAAGTTACCAATGGAGATTTAGCCCAGGTATGCCTCGATGTGGTTCCACTGGGGCCCCGAACCGACCCTGTCATTATTTCCCAGTTCCAGAATGCATGAGTGGGATAGACATACTTATTAACTTATTGTATCCTTGAAAAGTGGAATAGGGCTATTGTGGTAGGAAGGACCAAGTGGACACAATTACAACTGCCATTGCCTAGGAAAATAATAAACCAAAAGCAGTACCACATTCCTGGCGGGATTGCAGAGATCAGTGCCACTATCAAAGATTTGAAAGATGCAGGGATGGTGATGCCTACCACATCCTGGTTTAACTCACCTATTTGGCCTGTAAAGAAGACAGATGGGTCCTGGAGAATAACACTGGGTATGTTAACTCAACCAGGTAGTATCTCCAGATGAAGCTTTTGTTCCAGATGTGATTTCATTGCTTGAGCAAACTGATATTTCTAGTAGTTGATATGTAGCTATTGGTCTGGCCAATGCCTTATTTTCACTATCAGTGTCAAAGGATCTCCAGAAGCAGTTTGCCTTCAGCTGGCAGGGGCAACAGTACACTTTCAAACTCTCCCTCACGAGTACATTACCCTCTGCCATAATTTAGTCCCAGGGGACCTTGATCGCCAATCTCTTCTGCAAAATGTCACACGAGTCCATTGTATTGATGGCATTATGCTGATTGGACTCCTAAGGAGGATGTATCAAAGATCCTAGATTCATTGGTACAACATCTGCGTGCAAGAGGTAGGGAAATTAACCCAATGAAGATTCTGGCACCCTTCACCTCAGTAAAATTTCTAGGGGTCCAGTGGTGTAGGACATGTCGAGACATGCCTATTAAAGTGAAGAAGAAACTATTACATCTGGCCTCCCAACAACTAAATGGGAGTCACAATGCCTAGTGGGCCTCTTCGGATTTTGGAGGCAACGTATCCCTTAATTCAGCAGTCTACTTTGACCTACTTATCAAGTAACAAAAAAAAAACTTGATTTTGAGTGGGGCCCAGAACTAGAAAAGACTCTGCAACAGGTTCTGGCTGCTATGAAGCTGCTTTGCCCCTAGGACCAAAAGATCCAGCTGACCCAATGGTGCTAGAGGTGTCAGTTGTAGATAGAAATTCAATGTGGAGAATTTGACAGGTCCCTATTGGTGAATTACAGCCTAGACCTTTGGGACTTTGGAGTAAAGTGGTGCCATCTTCTACCCCTTTTGAAGAACAGCTGTTACTGGACCTTGGTGGATTCTGAATGTCTCATGATGAGCATCAAGTCACCGTGATGCCTGAGCTGCCCATCATGAACTGGGTACTGTCTGACCTGCAAAGTCATAAAGTTAGGCGGCTGCACTCCATTGTTAAATGGAAGTAGCATATATGAGATGGGGCTGAAGCTGGACCTTAAGGGACATGTCATGAAGTAATGCCTCAAATGCCTATAGCCTCCACTTCTGTCACGGTACCTTCCTTCTCCCAGTCTGCACATATAGCCTCCTGAGGAGTTCTTTATGCTAATTTAACTGAAGAAGACAAAAGTCATGCTTGGTTTATGGATGACTCTGCATGATATGCAGGTGCCACTCGTAAGTGGAGAGCAGCAGTACAACAGCCCCTTTCTGGGATCTCCCTAAAGGACAGTGGTGAAGGGAAATCCACCCAATGGACAGAACTTTGAGGAGTGCACCTGGTCAGTTTGCCTGGAATGAGTACTGGCCAGATGTGAGATTGTATATTGATTTATGGGCTGTGGCTAATGCCTTGGCTGGATGGTCAAGAAATTGGAAGAAGCAGATGGAAAAATTGGTGACAAGGAGATATGGGGATAAGATATGTGGATAGACTCTGAAATAGACCAAGAAAGAAAAGATAATCTTGTCTCATGTGAACGCGCACCAAAAGATTATCTCTGAAGAGGAGAACTTTAACAATCAAGTGGGTAAGATGACACACACTGTGGAGACTGGTCTACCTCTTTCCTCTGCCACTCCTGTTATGACCCAATGGACACATGAGCAAAGTGAACATGGTGGCAGGAATGGAAGTTATGCATGGGCACAGCAACATGGACTTCCACTCACCAAGGCTGACTTGGCCACTGGCACTGATGAGTGCCCCACCTGCCCACAATAGAAACAAATACCAAGTCCAAGATATGGGATCACTTTATGGGAGATCAACCAGCAACTTGGTGACAGGTTGATTGCATATGGTCACTTCCATCATGGGGTGGGAGCAGCATTGTGTTATTACTGGATATGAATTTGCCTGCCCTGCACACAATGCTTCTGACAAAACTACTATTTGTGGATCTTCAGAATGCTTTATCAACAGGCATGGCATCCCACATAGCATTGCTTCAGATAATGGAACTTACTTCACAGTAAATGAAGTGTGGCAATGGGCCTATGCCCATGTAATCCACTGGTCATAAGATGTTTCTCATCATCTGAAGCAGCTGGCTTGATAGAATGGTGAAATGGTCTCCTAAGACACAGTTATGCCACCAGATTGGTGGCAACAACTTGTGAGGCAGGGACAACATTCTCCAGTAGGCTGTATACACCCTAAACCAGTGGCCAATATATGGTGCTGTGTCTCCAATAGCCAGGATTCATGAGACCAGGAACCAAGGGGTGGAAGCTTGTGTGACACCACTCACTATTGCTCTTGGTGATCTGGTTGTAGCATTTTTGCTTTCTGTCCCAGCAACCCAAGGAGCTTCAGGTCTGTCCCAAAGAAAGAGCATCTTCTACCTGGAAACATAGCACGATTCTGAACTGGCAGTTGAGAATGTCTACTGAACTCATGCTCTGATCTGGCATTTTAGGTTCTGGCTCATTGATGACAAGAAAAACAAGAATATAAATAGAACAGAATATTTACGCCAAATGAACTTGTCATTTATTCATTTATGCTTTCTCACAATCCCATGTCAGATCTTAAACGTGGACTTGTAAAACACATATCAGGGGCAATAATATGATCACTCATGCATATCGGTTCCATCGAGTCCTGTTTAGGATTTTATTCAAGTTCGTCTCCATGTGGCAGACTCTAACTATAGTGGAAAATGGCAGGAAACGAGGTAGGTGACCAGATCAGGGTTTGAGGAGTGCAGGATTTTTTAAATGATATTTTATTTTATTGTATTGTACTGGACTTGGTTGCAATGCTTTATTAATATACAATTACCCCTCATACAAAGCTCTCTCCCCCCACCTCCCCCCCCCCCCCACGAGTCTTCATGGGTTTGCTTCTCCATCCACCAGAATAACATAGTTATGGATATCATTCATGGATATCATTCCATACAGTTCATGGATATCATTCAAAACCTTTCCCAATTCACCCTATATCACGGATCTTACCCCTTCAGAGATTTTCTTATAAATCACTTTATTTGGGGCTCATAAAACTGCCATCACGATCAATATGTACGTCAATTGTATGCAGATCACACTTGCCTACTTGTTGCCATCATCATTCTCAAAACATCCTCCCTCCCCACTTCTCCTCCCCCATGAATCCTTACTAATTTACAGATTGTTGTTACTTTTCCATACCATGCACTGCCTGTTGTGTCCCTTCACCCACTTTCCTGTTGTTCATACCCCAGAGAGGAGGTTCTATGTAGATCCCTGCAATTGGTTCCCGCTTTCTACTCCACCCTCCCTCTACCCTCCCGGTATCACCACTCTCACCACTGGTTCTGAAATGATCATCCCCTGAATACCCCGTATTTCCGCATCCAGTGGACATCCCCTGGTCTAGTGGGATTTGTCTGGTAGGATTGGGATCATGATAGTGGGTGAGAGGAAGTATTTGAGAACTAGAGGAAAGTTGCATATTTCATTGTTACTGCACCGTACCTTGACTGACTCACCTCCTCCTTGCAGCCCCTCTGTAAGGGAATGTTGCTTCACCTATCTATGGGCTTTGTGCCCCCAAGCTGTACCCCCCTCATGTATAATGATATAACTTTTAGTTCTTTGAAACCTGATACTGGATCCCTTCGACACCTTGTGGTAACCCAGGCTGGTGTGCTTCTTCCATGTGGTCTTTGTTACTTCTGAGCTAGATGGTTGCTTGTTTACTTTCAAGCCTTTAAGACCCCAGACACTAAATCTTTTGATAGCCAGGCACCATCAGCTTTCTTCACTATATTTGCTTATGCACACATTTGCCTTCAGTGATTGTGTCAGGAAGGTGAGCATCATGGAATGTCAATTTAATGGAACGAAATGTTCTTGCACTGAGGAAGTACTTGCATGGAGGATCAATGACTATCTTCTGTCTTAATATTAACCCTAAAATTATATGCATGTAGATCTATTTAATATATATTCACTTATGTATATGCCTATATTTAGACCTCTATATATGCCCTTTACCCCCAGTTCTTTCCTTTCTTTCCTTTTATTTTCCTCTTGTCCCAATATCCTGCTCAGCCTCCATTGGGGTTTCCGTATTTTTTCTCTGTTACATTACTCTTGATCAATCCCTATTGGGCCTCTCACATCCATCTTGTCACTGATTTTGAATCACTTGTTGTTCCCCTATCTCTGGGCCAGTCAACACAACCTCCTTTCCCCCGCCTCCCCAACTCCCATGTCACACCCCCACCCCTGAACCATCAGCCCTGTCATTTTTGCTGAGGAGTGCAGGATTTTGAAGGACACAGGAAGGGTGTGGATTCCTCCCCCTACCCATCAACACCACCCCTAATACTTATGGATAAAAAAAGGAGAGTGGTTGATGCTCAGTGTTGTCAGGTCTGTTTCCACTCAGAGTGCATGATAGAATGAAACACTGCCTGGTCCTGTGCTCTCCTCATAATTGTTGTTATGATTGAACCACTGCTGCAGATACTGTATCAATCCATTTCCTTGCCAGTATTCTTTTCTGCTGTCCTACCATGTTAACAAATATGATGTTCTTCTTCAAGGATACATCCCTCCATTCACATGTCCAAAGTATGTGATGTATAGCATCACATCATCCTCAATTCCAAGAAGCATTTGCAGAGTGAGATATTGACTTTTTTACTTTTTAAGAGGATTACTAGGAACCCTTATTGACCTTGTCCAGAAACACCATGAGAAAGTGTCTACTGGAATGGATGGAATATATGCTGGCAAAATTTACTGGAACCTAATGGATTGCAATGAAACAATTGGTTGCCATGCCACAGGACAGAAGACCCTGCACTATTAGTATAGAAAGTGGACCTGATCCATAGAGGTAGAGGGAATTGTATTACGTTAACAAAGCTATGATAAGTTAGGCTTTTTGAGATAACAGAGACTGTCATAACTTTTTTAATGGTGAATTTTTCTGTTTTTTAATTTTTCTAATTAAATGATCATTTTATTGGGGACTCTTACAGCTCTTATAATAATCCATACATCAATTGTATCAAACATATTTTTACATATGTTGCCATCATTAGTTTCTAGACATTTACTTTCTATTGAGCCCTTGGTATCACCTCCTGTTTTATACCTCCATCCCCACCTCCACCCCCTTGATTCCTTGATAAATTATAAATTATAATAATTTTCATATCTTACTCCCTTCCCTTGTGGTTTCTATTGTTCAGATAAAGTGGGGGGAGGTGTGCATATGTGTTGATCATTGTGATCGGTTCCCTCTTCCTCCGCTCTTCTCCTCCCGTTCCCCCACCCTTCTGGTATTGCTACTCCCATTCCTGTTCCTGGATTCCATGTGCCATCGGCTCTTATCTCTTAGCTGTACCTGTGTGCATGTTCCAGTCTAGCCCACAGGTAAAGGCAGTAGTGGGGTCATGATAGTGGGGTGGAGGTGAGGAAGTCTCAAGGAACCAGAGGAGGATAGTGCATTTAATTGGTGCTTACTGTATCCTGATTGATTCATACTTTCCTTGTAACCCCTCTGTAGGGGGATGTCCCATATTCTGCAGATAGACTTGGAGTTTCTGTTCCAACACCTTTTTCTATATAAGAGAATAAGACAAAGAAAGCAAACAAAGATGTGCTCCATGAAAGGAGTGCCAATGGACCCAGGACCAGATGCAGAAAAGAGCTGAGGACTTTCCTGTAAAGTCACTGGAGAGAAAGAACCTCCCCCTCGAACCACTGCCCTACCTAGACTTCAGGTCTGTGAAACATTAAGACAATAAATTTCTATTCATTGAAGCTGCCTACTTGTGGCTTGTCTATTAATTCAGCACCAGCAACCAGTGGATAGCTCAATTGTAAGCATCTTAAATTCACTTGATCTAATTTCCTCTCTCTTTAAAATTATCTTAACTTTCTTCACTGCTAGAAGATAACATTTTAAATATTGCAAAATCTGAAGCAAATTTTGAAAGGGCAGACATTTATGAAAAACTACGACAATGATCACTGAGTGTACAATTTCATAAAGCACCGTGAGGAGACTTAAAATAACAGTCCATTAACGGCAACAGATTTTTTTAATTAAAGAAAATTTCTGAGAAATGGATTAATTAGTCGTAAGGGCCACTACGTCTCTTAAGATGAATAGAGGATTTCACTGGAAAGTATATAAATATTCATAAAAATATTACTTTCATTGACAAGGTGTCATTTTCTTTATTAAAGTCACCTAATTTGAAAAAAATCACCCCCAGAGAAATACAAGAACACAGTGTAACATGAATATTAACTATTATAAAACTTTTTGTCTTTCATAGGAAGTGAGTTTAATGAATAACTATAAAATGTAGGAAGTATTTTAACCTTACCTACAGATGATTGTAGTCTTTGGTGTGATGGTCTATTGGTATGCCAAATACTTTTCAATGATGGGGGAGAAAAAGGTTGTAATAATCTAGAAAATAGTTTTCAGTTCATGGAATGGCAGATTAAGATTCAGGACCTTTATTCCCAGCTCACCGACGGAACTGCCAACAAGGCAAAAGAAATAGAAGAACTATAAAGTGGGTTTGGTTTATTCACTCTGAATGACCTTGACTGATAATTTTATTTGGGACCATAAAGCTTCAATCGGACTTGCTGGATTTTGGAAACCAATGCAAATCAAATCCTTGGCTTTAAAGTCTACTGTGATTCATAGTCACCCTCCAGGAGCGAGCAGAATGACCCCACATGATTTCCAAAGCTTATAGTCTCCACTGGCTTGAGAAGCTGAAGGCCACAGCTCTGCTCTGCAGAGGGCCTGGAAGGTGTGAGAAGTCCCCCTTTTGAAGAGCATCCAAGTGTCTTAATGCCTATACCACCAACAGTCCTGGATCCCAGAAGCAGCCATAATTTATGTAGACCTAGATTAACAATACGACTTTACCTGAATTGAGAGAAGTTTAAAATCATCATAGTGAACCAGAGATGTATTTTCCATTATTGAACTTTCTTCCTCTTTTAAAAATTGGACTCAGTGTATAACAAAACATTTCTCAAGAATGTAACAAAGTGTTTCTTTTAATTGCATGAAGGGAAAAATTGTTCCCCTTTGAAAATCATAATTCTCACTCTAATTTCTGTTAACCCAGATTGTACTCTCTGCCTAATATTTTATGTCAACTTGGGGAAATGATATGTCAGTCATTTAGAATATCATTGAAATTAATTTGCTTTGGGTAAAAATGCATTACATTTTTTAGGGTCCCATATGTGGTTTTATTTATATGTCATCAACACATAAATAGAAATCCTGGAAATTTTCATCAGTTTATGTTAACATTATATCAAATTCAACGTTTACCTTATTTGTTTTGTTTATATTTCCTGTCCCTCTAGGTTTTTTGTGGGGAGTGGATCAGGGAATGTACTGCATTACAATAATGTCAGGTTTAAATTTTAGTTGGTCAGCACATACTGTGTCCCAAGAGTTGTGTTAAACAGATTACGCATTACTTAATCCTCACAGCAACCCTAAGACCTAGAATGTTTTTAATCATTCCTAGCTTACAGTTAGAAAATGAGACAATAGTAATAGTAAATCATTTAAGGTCAGGAAATTGGGAAGTGGCATAGTTGGGATGTAAATTCAGCCTGAATTCAGAAGCCCTTCTTAATCATCTTGTTGCATGAATTTTAGTTTTACTTCTTTGTTCTTTTTGGTTTGTTGGTTATTAAAAAATAAGATACAGTCTGTGCTTTATGGAACCTGTGTGTTATAAAGAACTGCATTTACAATTGAGGGTTTTTGTTGGTGTACATAGAGTTGTTAATAATATGTACTGCCCACCATGTTGCAGTGCATAGTCTGCAGATGCTATTGCTTTTATGCCAACCTCCAAAAATTGGATTTATAGGGGTCCTGAAAGTAGAATACAATAATAATGAAAACTGATATATGGCAAATAATAAAAAATAGATGGTATAAACATAGATGCAATAAAAACACCTTCAGTGACTTTCTGGTTATCAATCAATATGTTTCAAGCTGATCTATTGCTAGAAGCTCCCACTAGTCTATGCTAGGATATTTGGAAGATCTGTCCATATAACTGGCAGAGAGTCATATTTCTACTTATGTCAATGAAAGGTGATCTAACAGAATGAGACCATGATACATTATCGTTAATATCACACACAAGTAAAAGTTTGCCCAAAATAATTCAAAATATTTGCAGAAATACATCAACAGGGCATTACCAGGGAAGTCAAGCCAGGATTCAGAACAGGATGTGGACTGATAACATCAGATGATGTTGGCTAAAATACAATACTACAAATATGTAGCTGGAGGAGCCGGTGGAGAGACCACACGGCTTTGCCCTGATGGAGCCAGACCCCTGAAGCTGGGGCAGCCACATGGAGACCTCTGCCAGCGATGAGTTGCTTCCGCTGTGGATGGACCCTGTGCCCTGGAAGTGAAGAGTCATGGGGAGACCCCTGCCAGCGCCGGGATTCTGCACCCACTGACGAGTGACTTCATGAGTCAGAAGGAGACTTTATAGATTGATTTTGGGCGTATGGGTTAATATCGAACTTATGGCTTTGAAATAGACTGGGCTCAATGTCCTGTTCCTCTTGGATATAAACTTTTCCTTATATTTATATGCATGTCTATGAAATTTGTCCCTCTAGTCTACCCGGACTAGCACATAGGGGATGGTTTAAAATCAGGAATGGTATATGCCAGGGTTGCATCCTATCACGATCCGTATTCAACCTGTGGGTTAAACAAATAAGCCGAAAAACTGGACTATGAAAAAGAAAGCAGTGTGGGGGTCAGAGGAAGACTTATTAGCAACCTACAATATATGCCGATGGCCATGTCTTGCTTGCTGAACGTGAAAAGGACCAGAAGCACTTGCTAATGAAACAACTATGACTTTAAACATGAATATAGCAGACTGTGAATTTTTAAAGTGCTCCCATCTGGACCACTCTAGAGCATGAGGATAAATGGAGAAAAGATTCAAGTTGTCAAATATTTCATTTTATTTGGATCAAGATATCTGTAAAGTACTAAAGAACAAAGACAACACTTTAAGGCCTAAAGGACATAATAGGACTTTGACTAAGGAAGACTGCAAGAGAATTAATGCATTTGAATTGTGGTGTTGGCAAAGACTATTGACAGTAGGAGGGATTGCCAGAAGAATAAACACATCCATCAAAGAAGAAGCCCACGCAGAATCCACCTGGTACGTGAGGATAGCAAGACTTAGACTCAGATACTTGGGACAGATATTCAGGAGAGACCCATGCCTGGGCAAGAATGTCATGCTTCGTAATGTAGAGAGCCATCAAAACTGAGGAAGACCCATGATGAGATGATTGATATAGTGGCTCCAATGAGGGCCTCAAGCTTAACAATAACTATGAAGATGATCCAGGACCAAGCAGCACTGACATAGGTTGCTGTAATTACAGAAGCAACTGCACAGCTGCACAGTGTCTAACAGAATATGTTTCAAGATGTTATCCAATTACTGATTGACTTGATTCCTGAAGCATTTGGATCACATTCTGGTCTTTGTATCTGAGCAATACCAAGATATTTGTACTTAAGAAATACTTAAGTGTTCTAGGAGAGAATAAGTACCAGATTAGGGGATGTCTGAAAAAGACAAATAGTCTTAATTTGGGGAAACATTTTGCAATAATAGTAATTCCTATCTTACTTCTGGAGGATTTTAGCTTTGAAATTCAATTAGCATGTTTCTCTTATAAATTACCTTTACTTTTATGTGAGTATGAATTTCCCTGAGTAGCACAATAGCATATTACTAGCAACAATTTCATTAAAATTTGTCATATGAAAATGTAAAATAGATCATGTTTTTATGTCTCTTTTATGTCACCTTTTTATTTCAAAACTACTTTGATTATTCGGCCATGGATATTTTAGAGAAATCCCTAAGAAAAGCTTTTATACTATTAATTTTTAGTTGCCCATAATAGCATTCTTTACTGGTTTGATCAAAGAGCTTTTAACAAAATGCTATTACATTAACATGGCAAGAATCACCAACCATGTCATAGAAGCAATCAATCCTGGGGCATAGACACAGACAGCGAATTGTCCATAAGTTCTGCATTTATGTATTCAACCAACCATGGATGTACAATATTGAAGTGGGGGCTGGAATAAAACAATGTTTGAATGGTCAAAAGCTAAAGGGAAGTATAAAGTACTATTGCCATCACATTTACATTATATTGGGTTTATAATTAATCTAAAGATGATTTCCAATGGACAGGACAATATGTGTAGGCTACAGACAAATAGTGCGCCACTTTACATAAGGGACTGTGTTAGTCTGAGTAAACTAGAGAAACAAGTTCATAGACATGCATATGGATATACGGTATGGTTTATATACAAGAGGAACAGGACTTTAAGAAAGCATCCCAACTCACTCCAGTTCAAAGTCATAAGTCTGATATTAGCCCATATGCCGGTTACCAGTTTATAAAATCTCCTTCCAACTCACAAAGACACAGGCCAGTGGGCCCAGAGTCCCAACATTGGCAGGGGGTCTCCCCATGACTCCTCGCTTCCAGGGCTCAGGGTCCATCAATAGCATCTAGAGGTGGTAGAGGCAACTCGGTGCTGGCAGGGCTCTCCACGTGACTTTGCCAGCTTCAGACGTCTGGTCCCATCAGGGTAAGGCCATGTGGCTTCTCCTCCGGCTCCTTCAGCTCGTGGGACACTGCCATCTTGTCTTGTCTGCAGTTCGTTGTCTCGGAGACTGACTCTCAACAACTGGGGCAATAGTTTCTCATCTCCATGAGGGAAATATGAGATTTCCCAGAATTCTCAGGAAAAAGCCATGCCCACACAGAGGCCTCATTGGTTATACAATGGCTTTCTCCAGATTAACAGGCTAGACTCTACCCCTACATCTCAATCATGAAATTAACATAAGCCCATAACCGCCACAGGGACTGAATATCCAGAGGTGTGGAAGCCCAGTGAGATTCTGGAACCCATCTCCCCTGACTCTCGAGACACACAGTAAATGTCTTATCTGAGGTTACAAAGGAAAGTCATTTCAGGTCTTACATGTGGATCTGATTGGCTGTCCATGACATAAATAGTGAACCAAACCAAACTCACTGACATCAAGTACATTTGGCCAAGTACAGTGACCTCAGGCAAAATAGAACCACCCCAAGGCTATACATCGTCTTGAGGGGAGGAGAGAGCCTGATCTCTCCTGGAGCTGCAGGTGGATTCAAACTGCTGAGTTGGAGGCTAACAGCAACCTACAATCCCACCAGGACTCCTTGTGCTCACAGCCCGATCTGACTTTTTAAAGAAAAATTAAGGCACTGATGAATTAAATATGTTAATAACACCGTGAAGGTATCTGTGCTCAGGCACACAGTTTAAACTCGTGTTTATAGAATTTTTCCATGGGTAGGGGCCATAAAGGAACAATCTTGTCAAAATCCCTGGTAACTTGCAAATGAAGAAAGATTAAGTGATCCCACCAAAGCCATACATTTTGCTCCTGGTGGAGATAGTTCTTGAATTCCATTTTCATCCCAGTTTACAATTTCTTAGAAGAGGATATATACCAATTCTCTGCTGTGTGGGAGGAGTTAGAAAATGTTTGCTGGCTAGTAAGGAATAAAAAAGAGGAAAAACTCTGATTGTAATATTTTACCACAATGCCTGTCACTGCCTCTTCATTGTCCAAGCTGAGAAAGCAAAATGACCACTTTGTTACAATGATTTTGGCTTAGAAACCACACTCAAAACTATGCTTATTAAAATCTGGAAAAGTCAGGATTATAGTTGGCAAAACAATTTTGTCACATTTTATCTTTTTAGAAACATGAGAGATATATTTATAAAGGGCTATTACATGCAAATCATTCCAAATATGACCCTGTTTCTCCTGAAGCTTATAATTTATTATCAGTGACACATAAATACACTTGTCATCCAAAAATGGAAACACTGAATAGATGAGAGGGTCCAATAATTAAAGGATGCATTGTAATTTAGGGCTTTGGAAATAATTTTTGGATTTCATAACAGGGGAAACTCATCACAGAAAAGATGAACTGGAGAAAATTATCACTCAATTTCTCCTCCAGAATTCTTGGAAGATTTGTGGCTTTAGTGAGAATAGCTGCAATCAAAACACTTTTTAATCTAGCATGGTAATATAAATTTGGTGCTTAAAATGATATAAGCACCTGGTTTATATTACATTTTCTTAATTGATATGGAAGATTTTTACATCTGCACATCCCCACTGTGCATTCCATTCTTTTAAAAAAATTTCACAACTCAATTAATATTTCTAAAGGTGGGATAATAGCTCAGAATCTTCTATCATACCACATTGTGTTTACATAATTGCTTTCCTTTCAGCACATTATTACACTTTCTAATACCTGATCATCCCAATCCTCAGCCTGGCAAGGGTAGAATGGCATTTTTCACAGACATTAACTTTATGGAATTCGTTTCCCAGGATCATCTCTAATATGGACAGCTTAGTCCCCGCATTCTTTTCTGAGCAGAGACAAGCATCTCGTGGGAGCTCTCCAGAGTTAGTGTTTGAAGCATGTTTTAAAGCATGAGGGCTTTATAAATGTCCTTTCTCAGAAATATTTCTCTCAGCATCAAGAAATAAGAAGAGGAGTACAATAGAATGAATGCCCAGTGCAAAGAAAATGAGTGGGGATATTGGAAAGAAGGTGGAAAAAGGGAAATCTGTAAGCTACATCAGATGGAACTATCCATTTGTGGTTTGTTCATTTCCATTTGTCAATATTGCCTGAATCTTAAGTCTTCTTTATAGAGTGTGTGTGCCTAAATGCATTGTGTATACTAACATGATATTACACACACACAAATGTTAACCTCCCAAAAGGAAAATCCTCTGATTAATTGAATAAATGAAATTATTGTTTTAATATTCAGAGGCTTTCTTCCTAGAAAAGATCATTTATAGTTACCATAATTTAAATCAACACTCAGTTTTTGGAGGCTGTAAATTAATATAGCCTAATTTTTTAAGCCTTCCAGTTCTGCTTTAGAACCTTGTGATTGTATTTATAATCTGGTAAAATAAGAATGATCTCCTTCAAATTCTCTTGAGTTCATGCTTGATTAACTTAAATGAAAAGAATACATTTTTTTTAGCAAACAGTCCCATTTACTAATTTGATTAGTTAGATTTACTGGGAAATTTACTGGGAAATTATAAATGTGACACATCTGGATAGCAAAACATTGCTAAAAGAAATTATGAAACTTTGCTGAAATACTAAAAAATATGCAACTAAGTACATGAAAAGATAGTAAAGATAGTCCATGTTTCATGGATTGAATGCTATAGTATTATGATGATATTAAGCTTTCCTAGATTGACCTAGAAGCGCAGGACTTATACGGTACAAGGCCACACACTGGAGGTCCTGTGGTCAGCTCTCACCTTTTGTGTGGAAGACACAGGCTTGATTGCTGGTCAATGCTCTTCAAAGGCAGCCACCATATTGTCTAAAATGCCAATCGAGTAGACTGGAAAGCAGAAGCTAGTAATCCATCTCTGAAACTCTGCCAGTGAAAATGTGAAAATTCTATGGACCTCCTTGATATAATTACATTGTACCTGGGGCTGCCCATGAGATATGGTTTGGGTTATCCATGACAGTTGGGATAACCCAGTTATGGGTTAGCCATGACCGTCAGCAACAGCAAAGGAAAGGAGCCATGTGTATCTTGGGTGGGCTATCAGGGAGGGTCTAAGAGAGTAAGACTCATATAGGATGGCCATAAAATAATAGACTTAATGACCCACAGGTTGCCAAGTGGTAACTATGGCATACTTCAACTCAGGAATACAGGGGGAGTGAATTCAGCCACAAATATTAATAAGCTGGAATTGTAAGAGACAGTTTAAATATGAAAAGCCAGGTCGAGATTGAGCATTAACTTGTGCTAATGTCTTATTGCCCCCTTTAAAAGTTGCTAGTGAATTAGTGCAGACAGAGGAGAGATGTTAGTCTTTCAATCATAGGAAGCTAGATAGGGCATCACAGGTAGAGTCCATTGGAGACTACATCTCTTGGTAGATTGATTAAATGGGAAGAATCAGGTCAGAAGCTGCATGAGAGGATAACCACAAGAAAAGAATAGATTTTGTGGTGTAGCGATGTTCTTGATATGGTTCTTTGAACCATGTTGTTGGTAGGTGCCATGGGGTCAGCTCCAATCCAAAGCCACCCTGTGCACAGCAGACTGAAATATGGCACAGTCCTGTGCCATCTTGACTCTCGTTCCTATGTCTGAACCCATTGATGCGATTCCTGTGCCAATCCATCTTATCGAGGGTCTTCCCTCCGTCACTGTCTGTGTTAGTTTGGGTACACTAGAGAAACAAATTCATAGACGCGTGTACGGATATAAGGGAAAGGTTTATATACAAGAGGAATGGAACATTGAGAAAGCATTCCAACCCAGTCCAGTCCAAGGTCATAAACCCAACATTAATCCATATATCCAATACCACTCTATAAAGTCTCCTTCTAACCCACAAAGCATGTGCAGCTGAAGCATCCTGGTGCTGGTAAGGGTCTCTTCGTGGCTTCACCAGCTTCACAGGTCTGGTTCCAACAGGGTAAGGCCATGTGGGTCCTCCTCCAGCTCCTCCCGTTCCTCAGATGCTGCCATCCTTTCTTAGCAGTCGTTCATCATCTCAGAGACTAACTCCTAGAGACGGCGAGTCAAGCCTCTCTTCTCCAATTGGGAAATACTGCGAGACTTCCCAGAATTCTCAGGAGAAAGCCATGCCCACACAGAGGCCTCATTGGCTATCTCCAGATTAACAGGCTAGACACCACCCCTACATCCCAATCATGAAATTGACATCACGAATACATGTCTGCCACACTGTCTCTCCACTTTATCAAGCAGGATGTCCTTCCCCAGAGTCAGATCGCTCCTGCCAATGTGTAGGATAGTATGTAGACAAAGATTGGTGATCTTTCTCCTAAGGAGCACTCTGACCTTATTTCTTCCAATGTAGACAGATTGGTTTGTTCTTTTTTTAATTCATGGTACTTTCAATATTCTTCTTCAGCAACATAACTCAAACACACTTCATTATTCAAGATTGGTCTTCATTATTCAAGGTTCAGTTTTTACATGCGTATGATGTGATGGACAATACCATGGGCATGGATCAGGACCACCTGTGGTCCTCAAAGGAATATCCTTGCTTTGCAGTCCTCTAAAGAGGTCTGTAGAGCAGATTGATCTAATGCAACACATCCCTTAGCTTTTGGCTACTGCTTTCCTCAGCTTGTTTGTGAATCCCAGCAAGATGAAATCCTTCACTTCAACCTTTCCTCCAGTATTCTTGATGTTCCCTATTGGTCCAGTTATAAGGATTTTGTTCTTTCTTACAGTGAGCTGTACTCCATCCTTAAGGCTCTAATCCTCAATCTTCATCAGCAAAGGATCAAGTCCTTCTCACTTTCAGCAGACCAGGTTGTTCCCTCTGCATATCGCAGGTTGTTAATAAGCCTTCCTCCAAACCTGATATCACACTCTTCTTCATAGCATCTGGCTTCTCTGATGATCTGCTCAGCATGCAGATTGAACAAGTATGTCACACACCTTTCCTGAATGTAATGATTCATCGTCTTTGAAATTCCCAATAAATGATGAAATGGAATCATACAAATTAAGTCTAGTTCCTCTTTTTCCTGTTGTGCCTGAGTAAGAGAGGATGGGAAAAGATGATAATGGGATTCCATGATTCCTTTATAAGTGATTGTTAAGAGGGTTCACTGTGGTTGCACAAACTTAGAGTTACATTGTGGATATTGGTGAATTCTCATATCCCACAGGGTTTAAAATGAGCCATCTCAGTAACAAGAATGTAAGGGTTTCACCACCATCAGCTCCATGAACAGTCAACCACCCTCATCTATAAGCAGTCACACCATAGAAACAGGACTGAGGCGTGACAGTGGTAGAACTAAGAGCCCAGGGAGTGTGTAACACTGAGTGCCTTCAGGCAGGAGGCTCACTGGTGGACAAGGACCCCTCCAAACACTCTAAGTGAAGAGTTGGGTCTGCTGACCAGCAGCTGTAGAGCTGAGTTCCTTGGGGCTCAAGTTTTTCACAGACGGCTTCTTTGCTCAAAGAGCTTTGTGATATTATCCAAGCAACACAGAGCCCAGGTCCCAGAGAAAGGAATGCCGTGAGAACATTTGAGAACAGGCAATCTTGATCAACCTGTTTTCTCCTGGGCATTTCTCATCTTGAAGGATAATTTGCTAATTTCCCTAGTAAGTGCTGAATCATAAGTAACTGAGTCTTGTGTGGTGAGTGCAGTGAATTATAAGCCCAGGAGAGAAGTAGAGAGTGCCATTGGAAGGATAGGTAATTTCCAACTTGGAAAAAAAAAGTTGTAGAACGGAGGCATGTCTGATTTCAGTTTCATATGAATAAGCCTTAGATTAAATTTGAATTTGATTTTGTTACCCCCTTGTGAAATCAGAGGAGGTAGATACCATCCCATGCCATTCATCCCATGTAGCCCATAAACTGGTCTTATGATAAAAAATCCATCTTAAAATATATGTGAAAAGGCCAATAAATTTTGAAATAGGACAACATTGGAAGATTTACAGAATCTAATTTCAAAATTGACTATAGCCATAGTAGTCAGGACTGTGATAAAGACAGACATACAGATCAATAAAAGAAAAGAAGAAGCTCAGAAATAAGCACATATATTCCTTATCAACAACCACAACAACCAAAGCAGGAAAAAGTTTTCCAACTCACAGCCACTGTATGTAGCATACCTGCTGCTATAAATATCTACAGGCACAAACAGCCTTATGTCTTTCCCATGGAGCCAATGCTAAGTTTTAAACAGTGACCTTGTGATTAGCTATCCAAAGTTTACTCAGCAGGATAGATGTGGCCCAATGATATTAGATAACTGTGCAGAGGGAATTCAGTGGGGAAAGGAAGTGCTGCAACAATTAGCAATCCATAAAAACCATTAATTTAGATCTTAACTTCCCAAACTTTTTTGGCCTACTGCCTCTTTTTAGAAAAGAAATTAGTCAGTGATGCCCTGGGAATTAAGAACATGTGTGCCAAACCCATGAACAGGGCAAAGTGTAAGTATCTGCTTGTGCAACCTGCTCTGAATCATTCCCGCACCACGCGGGGGAACTTTGGGAAACACTGATTTAGGTTCTTGTATCACACCATATGCAAAACTCAACTGGTCTATAGGCATAGCCATAAGAGTTAGCAAAATAAAATCACTTGAAAAATTTTATGACCTTGAGTTAGGCCAAAATTTCTTTCGTATGGTATCAGAAACAGCAGTGATAAATCAATAAGTACATACTGAAATATTCACCCTGCACAAAACATCACTAACAAAAGTTAGTGAAAATCACAGTTTCAGAAAGGAAAAAATATTTGCAAATCTTTTATCTAATAAAGAAGAACTGGTACAGATATCCTTCTTTAAAAAAGTCAAATGATATTAAATTTTGTTGCTGATATGGATATTTGACCAAAGAAATATTATGAGTCAGAAGCACTTTAAAACATCCCCAACATGAATAACAATGAAAAATTAGGCCGCCTGAATTAAAGTCATAAGGTATCACTTCACATCCACCAGGATGGTGATAATTAAAACAGAAGCATAATAAAATATGCTGGGGAGCAAATCGAAAAATGGCCAGCCATTTGAATCCATCAGTCACTCCGCAGGAAGATGGAGCATTTGGCTGCTATGAAGCATTGCAACTTCAGATGCCCTGTATAGGGCCCCTGTGAGTTGGAATAAATTCCACAGATGTGAGATTTTGTTTTGTTTTTATCCATTGAAATCTGAAATCATGCAGACCTTTTGGGAAAACATTTGGCAGGTTCCTAAAAAGTGAACCTTAAATTGACAATAAACCCTAGAAATAGGTTCCAATAAAATAGAGATGAAAATATAAACATCCACCAGTGCTTATGTGCAAATAAGTAAGGCAGCAAATTCATAACAGCTAAAACATGGAATCAATTCAAATATTCACTAAGTAGTGAAGGAGAAAAAATGTGGTTCATCATACAATGGAGAGGATAAACGTATGGTATATTCCTACAATGGAATACCTTTAGGTTATAATAGAGAGACTTTGTCCCAGGCCGAGAAAGAAAAAAAGAAAAAGAAGAGAGTGTTTGCTTGAATTTATATTTCTGAACATTTTAGAAAAAGAAAACCTAAAAGAAAAAAAAGATATTCTTGACTGCCTGGAGTGGGGTGTGGGAATGTGGGAGATGATTGATAACCTTAAAGATAACTATATCTTAATTAGGGGTCCTCAAACTTTTTAAACAGGTGTCCAGTTCACTGCCCCTCAGACCGCTGGAGGGCTGGATTATAGTAAAAAAAAAAAAAAGACTATACAAATTCATTGGAGGTCCAGGATGAGTCAGCTGCTAAGCAGGCCAGGCAGTGACAGCAAAAACACCCGGTGACTGGACAAATGTCCTCGGCAGACCGCATGTGGCCTATGAGACATAGTTTGTGGATGCCTGAACTTAATCCTCAAAACCTGTGAACTTTTACAACAAAACAAGATTTTGTAGAGGCAATTAAGTTAAAATTTCCCAAACTTGCCTCATCATTGGAATCACAGGGGGATCTGATAAAAACTAGATGTTTCTGGGCTCCATTTGTAACCCACCGAACTTCTCTGAGGGAGCTCAGAGATCTGCAGTGTCCCTTAGATTATCATTAGGTAGGCCCAATGAAATTCCAGAGTCCTTATCAGAAAATTTTTAGTTGTCTAACTGGCTTAAGCATTGAAATGCTGACCAGAAAATCTGCAATTGAAAGCCACCAATTGCTCAAAAACAGAAAGATGTGGCAACCTTCTTCTGTAAGGATTTACAGTCCCAGAAACCTTCATGGGCAGTTCTATGGTATATGAAAAGAAATCTAACCAAACAGACATTGGGTTCCTTTGGGCTTTATAAGACAGAACTAGGACAACTGAAATTGGAGCAATTTGAAACTCTATATTGATATCTTGGAGGATAGAGGAAGAGGCTGAGAGACAAATAATGCAGAAAACCTTTAGAAGCTGGAAAAGAGAAGGAAGCGTGGCCAAGAAAAGGTAAAGAGAAGGGAATGGATCGCTTCTAGAACCTCCAGAAGGAACTGGACTCTGAGAGTACACACACAGTGTGCTGCAAATTCATCTTCCTAGCTCAAACAGACTTACCTTAATCCATCTATAGATGCTAGCCCTGTAAGATAGTTTGCTCAAAAACTATTTGGATAACCAAAACTGTAAAATAATGCATTTTTATTTCTTTAGACAGTTAATTATGTGGTAATTGATTACAAATGCAACAGAAACTGATACAGAGAGTAACTACCAATAGCCTTGAGGGATCTTTGCACCTTATCGGAATGGTTGCACATTTCTATTTTTTTCTTTTTTTTTTTGGGGGGGGGGG
Organism: Nesogale talazaci; assembly: GCA_004026705.1. Lineage (NCBI taxonomy): Eukaryota > Metazoa > Chordata > Mammalia > Afrosoricida > Tenrecidae > Nesogale > Nesogale talazaci. The sequence goes on along the minus strand of PVJH01011213.1, from coordinate 4,614 downwards.
CATCACTGTTCTTTGGTGGGAGTAGGAGGCCCAGTTTAGCTCCTGGAGAGCTGCTCCTGGATTTGAACCGCCAAGTCAGTGGGCCACAGTCCCGCACACAACCACTATGCCACCAGGGCTCAGGCAACACATTTCTATTTTTAAGTCATTTTTATTGGGGGCTTTAGTTGGATTTGTAAGATAGAATTGAGATCATATTAGGTTGTTAATAAGTCTACCTCCAAACCTATGCAACCCTGATATAGACCTTTCCGATGATATAAACATGTACACTCCTATATAGGTGACTAGATTTTCTTATTGCCAGAACCTAGCCTACCCCCTCAAGGAATGGCTGAGCTATCAGAAGCTTCAAACAGCAAAATTCTGCCTTTAGAGCCTTCAGAAGAAAAAAAATGATGCTAGTGACACTCTGAATTCAGAACAACTAGTTTCTCCAAATTTAATAAAATGAATTTTTGATATTTAAAACCCTCATTTTATGGTACCACCCAATCAAACAAAGAAGCGCACTGTAACTCATAGTACCCCTGTCTAGGGTTGCTGAGAGCATCAGTACTTAGAGGAGCAAAGTCATCTTTCTCTGTGGAACAGCTGGTCGGTTTGAATGCTCACTTACATTTATGGCAGTCTTAGAAAACGAATACAATCTTTAAGAAGCTCTTTCCTTTATAGATCTGAGCATGTTTTCTCTCTCTCTCTCTCTCTCTCTCTCTCTCTCTCTCTCTCTCTCTCTCTTTCTTTCACTAAGACTCTCACTAAGCTAGACCTTATCTTGGAATTTAGACTTTCTAACTGAGAAGCATAATCCTTTTTGCTTCTAGGGTTAGATTTTGGGACCTGCCATGGGCTCCAACATAACAGTGATTGTGAGGATCTGCCTGTAAGCACATGCAGCATCCGAAACTCCCAGGGGCAGCTTTCCCCTTGACTTGGTGACAGCCACTTGGGTTTGGTATGGGCTCAGACATACCCAAACCTGTGAGGCTGGGGCGGGCCCAGCAGTGTTCTTGTCCTGGTCTGCAAAGAGCCAGTAGGAATTGAAACCCACCTCACAACACCTCAACACCACCTCACGGCATCACCAGCATCCGTTTTATTACAACTTAGGTTATAACTAAGGGGGAGTACAGGTTGGTGACCCAAAGCCCAAATAATAGGTGAAGCGACATCCTCTTACGGAGAGATTACAGGGAGGAGATGAGCCAGTTAAAGTACAGTGTAGTAATAACAAAATATACATCATTCCTCTAGTTCTCAACTGGTTCTTCCCACCCACTATCATGCTTTCAGTTCTACCAGACAAGCCTGACTAGAAGAGGGGATGTACACTGCAGGCGGAAACATGGGGGACTTAGGATAGATATTCCCTCAGAATAAGTGATGGGAGTGGTGAGACTGGGAGGGTGGAGGGATAGTGGAGTAGAAAGGGGGGACTAATTTCAGGGATCTACATATAACCTTCTCTCTGGGGCATGGCAAACAGGGAAGTGAAGGAAGGGACACATTGGACAGTATACGATATGAAATAGCAATTTGTAAATTATTAAAGGTTCATGGGGGATAGGAAGGAAGGGAAATATGGGGAGCTGGAACTGGGGGCCTAAGTGGAGGGAGGATATTTTGAGAGTGATAATGGCAACAAGTGTGTAAATGAGATCTGCATAGAATTGATGTGTGTATGGATCATGAGGGGAGGTGTGTGCGTACCCAATAAAATGATTCATTAAGAAAAGTGGGCAGGGGGTAGTTTTTTTTTTTTTAAGAGGAGCTTTTTTAAGAGGAGCAAAGGTTCAAGTGGAAAATGTTTGGAAATGTATATGGCAACATATGTGCAAATATGCTTGATACAGATGATGTACTGAATGTTATAATAGCTGTAAGAGCCCCTGATAAAATTATTTTAAAAATAAATAAAGGTAAAATATTCCCTGAACATTTTTCCATTGCAGTGACAATTCTATTTAGTGTTTGTTGCCAGTGTGACTCTAGAAGTGGCTGCTTTTATAACTTATCTTTGATATCGCCTAATGAATGAATATGAATGTGTCCAGTTCTTTCTTTCTCTGCTCCACTCCCTCCCTCCCCCCAGCCCTATTTCCTTTCAGGGCAAGCGCATCTGGTTCTCAGAAGCATGGCTGCGACCTCACATAAAGAGGGCTAGTTGAAGCATCTTGATTATCGCAAGTATCCAATGAAAGCCACTTGGCTTCCCCTGAATACGAGTCTATTTCCCGCACAAAGACAGTGTGACGGGCTGAAGCTGCACATGCCGTTTGGATTACTTTGTGCTTCCCTGATGCACTGGCCAATATCAAAGACTTCACTCTATGTAGCTGGATCCCAGGATACCTTCCAAGCCTGATGTTCTTATGAGACTGAAAGTCAATAGGCCCATCTGCCTCACCGGAAGTGGCTCTGACATCTGGTTCCAGGAAACAGGGGCATAGCCTCCTGATTCAAGCGAACCAGTAGTAAATCTTTCTTATGGAGCAGCACAAAACACAATCGTGAAAAGGCTGCCTTTGAAAGTCACACGCATCGTGGGGGTGCCCCCCACCATCATTTCCCCTAAAATGCTCCCCAGGAAACCATCAGCCTTAGATCATTTGTAAACACTTACCACATTACAAATGTTTCAGATTCATTCTCTTTCATGCTCACAAGAATCCCATGTCCGCTTTCTTTCCCCAGTTAATAGATGTACTACAATGCTCAGAGAGGGTCAGAGAGAAGTCCAAGGTTGGACTATGCAGCAAAAATGCGTCTGAAACGTTGCACCTGCTTTACGTCGTCTAATCCTTGCGTCCTGATTGCTAAGCAAAAGGTCGGCTGTTAGACAACTCATGGGAGAAAAGCCCAGTGGTCTGATCTCATAAGGATTACAGCTTAGCCAACCTTATGTAGCTTCTCTGCTCTCCCCTATAGACTTGCTAAGAGTCAGAATGAGCAAAAGGCTTGCTCAGATCTTTCTTTCCTGTCTTGGTTCCATTATCTGTCACTGTGACCAAAGGGGGTTAGAGGAATATTACTTGTAGGTTTTATTTCTGAAAAAAATTGAATTAGAAAACAAAACAGAATGGTAATACTTGCACTCTAATACTTTCGTAAGCCAGAGTGGATGAGAGTTCTTAAACAGCTTCTGTGAGTTGATTTTGATGGTTGGTTTGTTTGTTTTGGGGGGGTTGGGGGGTCCATATAGGTAGCTTTGACCTTTGGATCTTTTCTCATTTAGTAGGACTATCTTATTTATTTACTTTCTAACAATTTGTTTTAACCCAATTTACTGATATGCCTTTGAATTGAAAATCCTAAGTAATTGGTAACTGTGATTAAAAAGCAAAAATCATAAACTAGTTCAGGTTCTCGGTTCATTTCAAATAGCCAGAAAAGAGGAAACTTTAAGGCTCAGGGTGTGTCATAACCTCAGCTAGGAAATACAGCCTCACCAAAGAAACTTCTTTTTTAGCTAGAGACACCTTTAATAAGATGGTATAGATAATGATCTAATTGATTATATAAACTGAACCTTCATATCTTTATTGCATATTATATCAGTCTTCTTTGGAGAACAAAAGCAAGATAATTTCTTTTCAATCTTCAATATCAATTCTCCAGCTGCAAGTACTAAACAAATGTCTTTAAAATGTAGAAAATTAATCAATCTGAGAAGTCATTTTCTCTGGCACACTGTCTATAAGAAAAACAAAATCAAAGCAATGTCTTTTCTAGGCAGCCTCTTAGACAAAATTCTTTCTGTTTGGTGTTTAGTGCTATTCTAGTTTAAAGATGTAGAAATTTCTGTAGCTTTCAGAGAATTTAGGAGACTTTGTCGAGTCCCTCAAACCCAAACCAATCCAAAGTGCTGACCATTGAGTCAATGATGAATCATGGCGACCCCAGCAGAGAGGATAGAACTGCTGCTGCTGGGAGTTTCTGAGACTGTAACTCTTTAAGGGAGGCGAAAGCCCTGTCTTTCTCCCCAAGAGCAGAAAGAGTAATGATCAGAAAGATCAGTATTTTCAACAAACAGCTCGAAAAAGAGGGATGAGAATAGCTGCACAGCTTAAAAATGTGCGCAATAACATTGAACTGTGTGTGCAAAACTGGTGAACCAGTATACGCCTCACTGTGTATATTGCCAACAAATACACACACACACACACATATATATATCACACACTTCATGCAGTGATTTTATTTTTAGATATCAATTTATTTTGCAGAGTGTGAACTTTCTAGTGCACAAAAACAAAATGAGAGCTGTGATAGGTAGGTTTGTTATGCCAACATGGCCACAGAAGATTGGTGGATCTGTTGTGACAGCACAGCCAATGAACACGTGGGATGAATTGAAGGGCAGATACAGGAAGTGCTTCACAAGTCCGCCCCCTCTCTCTCTGTTGTTTCCTGATCTTCGGACTAGAGAGCGGCCTTGTTGGTCCTGTGCCTCAGCCTTCAAGCAACACTACCTGTGGGACACCTAATCGTGGACTGTGTCACTGTGAGTTGAGGATCCTTCAAGCACTACTTCGCCACGCTTCTGGGATATACATCTCTTGAGCTGGGGACTGTTGGAGACAGTTGGTGACTGTTGGTGACTGTTGCTCTGCC